>JAWQRJ010001588.1:0-15462 GCA_033557515.1 Diorygopyx duplodentatus | reverse complement strand
ATTGTTCATTCTGTGTATGTATGTATTAATGGCGGCAAATTTATGATTTAAATGATGATATGAATCGAAAGGTATAACTGCTTGTGTTTGTGTTGGTTTTCTGTAAATTTCGTATTCCAATTTATTGTCATTATTTGTTATTGGTGAATTCAAGAAATTTATTGATTTATTTTCATTTTCAAACTCTAGTGTAAATGTTTTTGTGTATTTTGTTTATTTTTTCGTGGAAATTGTGTATTTGAGTTAGATTGTAGCCTTTCCATCTTATGAATATGTCATCGAGATACATTTTCCATATTATAATGTTATTACCATGATAATTTTTGTCATTCATTATTTCTTCTTCTATTTTGTCCATGAATATGTCCGCCATAATTTCACTTAATGGGGAACCCGTTGGTAATCCGTCTGATATTCTGTAGATGTTGTTGTTGAAAGAGCAAAAATCCTGTTCTGTACAAATTTTAAGCATATTAAATATGTCGTTTGTGATGTTTTGATCATTAAAGTGGTTGTGCATTATTTGTTTGGCATATTGTAACGTTTCACTTATTGGTATATTTCTATATAAATTTGTGACGTTTAATGAAAACATAGTGTATTCTTGAGGCAATGGGGTATTCTTAAGTATTTGTGTTAACTGGTTACCATTTTTAATTGTGTGTGTTGGGTTATATTTGATATCGTGTTTAAATATTTTATTTTATGGCATTTATATATTATGGCATCGATCACAGGTCTTGTGGATATGTCCTGTTTATGTAATTTGGGTTGTGCATACAATCGTGGAGTTTTTACATTCATATGCATAATAGGTTTTGGGTTTATATTTAAGTCATTCAAAGTATTTGTTGATTGTTTAATTAATTCTTTTGTTTTCCTGTTTAGGAACTTGTTTTAACTTGTTTTAAAACCTAATAAAATGAATTAACGATAAGAATATTGCGATGGCAAAAGCTAATAAAAATGCAGGCATTGTATTACTAAATAGAAATGACTACATACAATAAACAGTATTTTTTTTAAATGATAATAATTATAAAATACTTGAAAAGAACTCTATAAATATTCTAAACAGGAAAACAAAAGAATTAATTAAACAATCAACAAATACTTTGAATGACTTAAATATGAACTCAAAAACTATTTTGCCTATGAATGTAAAAACTCCACGATTGCATGCACAACCCAAATTACATAAACAGGAAATATATTGAAAATATTGCTTGAGAAGCAAACACATCTTCAATAATAATAATACATTGCCTGCGGAATTTTTGTCGTCTAAATAATTGATTACATATATATTTCTCTCCGTTGCCAATTGAATCATTTTGGGTTTCATTTTTATTTATCTAACTTTTTGATACGTAAATTTGGTATAAGCAGGCATTTATTCTGTATGAATTGTCCATGCTTTTCAGTCTGTTTATTCAATAGTGCACTATATTAGTACTAATTAAATTATACAGCAGCATATTCAATAATTCATATCCAATAATGAATAGTGTAGTACTCATAATCCGTCTGTATTATCAACAATGCTGTTGTATTGAATTGGCACACATTTTAGTCGAGAGAGTATTCACATGTAGGTTGTTCCAACAAAGTCGTAGAGTAATAGTAAATCCGAACATAAATGCATGTGTAATATATTAACGCATTATCAGAACATTGTCAATAGACGTAAGATAAGTCTCAATAAGAAAATATGTATTCAAGTATAATAAAAGTGTAGAATATGACATGGTCAGAATCAATTGATCGTCGATTCTAGAGACTAACATAAATAAACATGTATGGGAAATTTTGTAAACATTTCGATTGATAGAGCATCTTCACGAAGCTTGTGTGAAACCGTTTAATTATACGATTAATTTTAGGACAAAAAGCTATGGCACTCTAAAGATAGTGATAAAAATTCGTTCCTAATTAATAGCTCCGCAAGCCTTAGAAATGTTCACATAAAATGCAGTGCAGAGGTATTATTATTAATAAAACCGTATTTATTGTGTTATTATCTAAAATAATTCTATACAGGGTGTTTGAAACTGAAAACTTCTGTTACTCTCTATACGAAGACAATTTTCTGATCTTGAAGCCGTGATCACTTTGCCGGTCAATATTTGCAGGATTGGAAGATTATGGTGTGAAAATCGATTTAGATAAGTCCCAAAAAGCTGTAAACAGGATCAGGTACAGTCGAAAAAGCGTGCGCAAGGTAACCGCACATTTGGGGGCATCGGCTGAACCCAGCGCACTGAATGGATTTGAACCGTTCCGTTAAATTACGATAATGCAATTCTATTGAATTTAGCTCACAATGATAAGATGATAAAATCTTAACAGAATTTTATTACGTTGCTTTCTCATTTCATCTGTAACGTAACTGGTATATTTCTCTTTGCGGCGGATTACCAATTCCAGTAATTCCGATCGAACCATATGTTCGTTGCAATCAATATTTTTTGAATCTAGCCAGTTGTGGATATCCTTTCTCTTCGTGTATGCGCTTGGAATTCTTTCCATACCACTCTACAAAATGTGGCATTCATCTTGTCATGGTAATCTGCAGATTTTTCCCATCTAAAGCCAATAAACTATCTTTAACAAAACCGTTCTCAAACACCACGTGAAGAATAATCAGTCGTCGACAATTTCCGGATGAATTTTTAATTTTTAATCCTGTTGATAGTAAATAAAAAAAAATGATTTGAATAAACGGCGTTTACCAAAGGTTCATATGGTTATCGCCATTATTCCAATACATCCACAGTACACCTTTTAATGCTTTCAAATAGGCTTTTATCGATTTTGCAATTAATCATAATCACAATAATGGGACTGAGTAGTTAGTCACAATTGTGCTATTGTGTTAGGTATTTTAGCTGTTCTATTGAGATATATTATTGTTCAAACGATGGTCGAATATAATTTGACGATGATATTTCTATTTACGATACGGTATTTTCATAACTACATATTTATGTTCTACAATTAATTGTGAATCCACCAAATTAAAAAATAATATTTCGGATGTCTCAAATCACTAATAATATAATAGATACAATATTGCAAGAATTGTACACAATCTTATGACAGAATTTAGTCGTAACTGTTTTTCCATTCTACCGTAATATGAAAAATATAATTCTCCCCATGACCGGCCTTACGTAACAAAACGAAAATCCTCTAAAAAGAGTGTTTTGTTTCTGTTTTAAACACGTAATATATGTGAACTATAATAATATAATAAATGCGGAAATTGGGGAGATAAAACATACAAAATAAAATTGTAACGGAATATCAAAATAGAATTGTAGTATGAGCAATTGAAGACATATATTCACATTTAAAAAATATGTAAATAAACAAAACGATGAAAATTTTGTGTACCTATTATTTGTTTACCCAGTAATTCCGAGCTATAATAGATTTAAAAAAATACAGTTCAATGGGATTAGATAAAATATTGCACTCAATGTGTGCAATAAAATATTGCATCGAATGTGGTTTAGTGAAAATATAAATATCAGGAAGCTAAATTTAATATGCTAAAAATTAAATTTACGGTATATTTTACAGAATAACTTTTCCACATATCCATATTTTCTAATTGAGTTGGTAATAACCACCATTCAAATATTTTCATACTCATCTAGTTTCATACGCACAGTCTCTTTTAGTATATTTAACGAAGCCAACAAAGTTGATGAAACATTCGCGCGAAGCAGTTAAAATCCTGAAAATGAACCGGTTTTAACTGGTAATTGAAATATTTTTATCCACCCCAAAACAATCCCACTTTAGCTTCTCTTGATTGCCCCAAATTACATCAATCTGGATTCAATTGAGACAAAACTGCTGTAGAAACCGGTAAAATAAGTGACACAAAATCGATGCTTTTACTACGGAGAAATATGTGACGCTTTTATCGCAGTTAACATCCCGTAATTTACTGTTATTCTGCAGGAAAAATAGCAGTAGGAAGTCGATTAATTAACCCTGACAGGAAGGCGGACATTTAACAAGCTTATTCCATTATTATATGGGCTTTTATATTCAGATGTGTAGATTACGATTCAATTTGAATTGAAAATTTAGTAGTTATTTTTTCAGGGGTTTCTTAATGATTTTCTAAGAGAACACTGCATACCTGTATATAAATTAAATGAATTTTAATTATTTTAAAATAAAATTAACTACGTAGGTATGTTTAAACAAGTTTACTGAATTTAGGAAGAATATTCAAAGATAGCATTATACTATTTTTTTTTAGAAAATTCTTCAACACTATCATTAAGTGATTGACAACAAAATAAAAGAAGCTGAAGAATTCTCTTAAAGAGGAAAAGAATACAATTCCTGAATACGTACGACATAAGTATTCCCACCAGTTATCACTATTTTTATTTATTTCTAATATCAAAAACTTTTCTAAATAACCTCTTCTAATTGATACTGCTCCATTTCTATTTCCAACTTGATTCATTTAACAGTTTTTTTTATTTAACATAGTTTCTATCGTTTACACACTTCTCCGTGAAAAATTGAAAAAAATTAAAAATGCACATATGCCTGAATAGTATATTTTATTAACCTATGAATATCTAGTGGATAGGTTGATTTGTAACAAAATCCAATTTACGTTCACATTTTTCGTTTAATAAAATGACAATGTAAATATTTAACATTCAATTTTAGTGGATTGTCACACACAGGGTGAGAGTCCAGTTTTTAGTGGCCTTCAGAGTTAAAAATGTACTTTACATTTTGTAGAGTGCGAAACTCAAACATTGTATGTAATTGGTTGTCATGGATTATTTTATATGAAAATTCTTAGTTTCGAAAAATTTCACAGAAAATTTAATTAAATTGTTAAAACTATTTGTTTATGGAAGATTTATATTATTAAAATTTATAAATTTACGTATAGTTGAAATATAAAGCTAATAATAGTAATCTAACGACAATAAAAATTGTTTCTAAGCAAACAAGTTGTGTGTTATATCCCTTCATATACGGCCGTTATTAAATATTCTATATAATTACAGTGTGTATGTATGCACGTGTGAACTAGACAGCATGTCACTCTGGCAGGACTTTGTTAGCAGCTTCATAAGTTTGATTGTACAGGCACGCGCTAACAAACATTAATATTTACATTAGGGTTGGCAAGTACCCAGAAACACGACCGTGCTTCTTAGCTGCTAGGTTTGCTTAACGTTGTGAATATTAAAGTATTAATTATAAACTCAGACTTGCTTTTCTTCTTTGCAGATAAACTGGGCCGGGCACAACAAAACAAAAGATGTGACGAGTGACATAATTACGTTGAGATTTCACCCTGCGAAGCAAATCATGGACAGCTAAAAATACCACCGGGAGAATGGCTGAACATTCTCTGAAAGTCATCTTTATCTTTGTAACGTTTTTGTTCTTCATGGTATCACCGTTACCGTCCAACCATACAAGTAAGTGTAATCTCTTTATGGAACCTCGCTGCATCAAGTGCACTTTGAACGTAAACACGTTCCTATGATTATTTATAGTAAAATATAAATCGCCAAAGCCAGTTTTGAATTACAAATTGGACGAAGTAATTCAATTTGCAGTAAACACTGCAGCAAGCTAAAGCGGATTGCACCAATTCAGGACAGCCATCGATCCTTGCGCTACAACAATTATTTTCGACGAGTTCTATAAGTCGATAGAGCACCGTTACGTGGCATTTTATGAAAGAAATATAAGCGGAAAATCGGTTTACCGCTAAGGGCAGTAAAGACTTAGGAACAATTCGAATTATTAAATGGTACCGTGGCAAGTTTTAAAAGAAAGAAACTTAGCTTAAGCTTTAAAAGAAAGAAATTCAATTTCTTAAAACAGCTAAAAAATACATTGCCAAGTTTTTGCGTTAAGATATAGCTTTGACGAGTTGCTCATAATTCACGTTTTGTGTTCTATCATACTTAAAACCCCGCAAGATAAATGGCGTAGCATGAAAGCCTTGAATATTAAACAAAATTTTCGTGCAGAACAGAAATAAATCTTTGTTTCTTGTGCCTTGACGTTTTTATGCTTTATTAGATATTATGGATGATATTTTATTATTAATATAACGATGCTTCTGAGCTACGGACATAATATTTCGCAATTTAGACCGATCTGCAATGTTTTGTTATCTTATGCATCTTGCTGCGCTTTCCCTTGCAATAAATAATACGTATAATAATAATGATAAATCATTTAAAAATAACTGCATATGTAACGCTAAATTCATTTCGTTTAATGTTCCAACTACAAGATGAGTTAATTTTATATGATCCACGTCGAACATTTTAATTAAAATTCAAGTTAAATCTTAACTTTAATTTTATTGGCAGTAATAACTGCCATTTATTGTCTCTCGAGAAACAATTTTCAATTAATATATAGTCAAACAAGTATAGGTTTACTCTATAAAGCATAGTTGAATTAAAATTCAATTGGAAAAGTGAACGATATCGTATTATTAAAGAAGTCCTGGGAAAATTTTTAAACATAGTGAAGAAGTCTTTTTGACTTTAGTTTGTTACATATGAAAAGAATTAGGAATTGAAAACAATTTATCATCCAATCATTAGCCATTAGCCAATCAGATTGAAGAATTGGAAATCCAAGAGGTTTAAAATTGCACCGGGAAAATGTTCGAGAATTGACTCCTCGAGAGAATTCTCGCATTTTTCTCACCCCGCACAATGAATTGAATTGAATTTTCATTGAATTTTTAAACAATTAGTAACATACGAGCAATTTCTTATTTTATGTATTAAAAATTTGCATGAATATTTTTTAACAAATGTCAATTAACGATTAGTTTACATCAAATTATACAATTTAAAATTAGGAAATTAGAAATATATCATATGCCAGTATCTTCAAAATATTTCAAATATGTCGAAACATCCTTCCCGATTCGTGATTTTGAAGATTTTCTTTAATCAAATTAGATCTATTTATTCAAAAACGCCCCTATTACGACATTACGCCCTTTACGATAAGTAGAATTATCTTAAATATATTATAATTTCAATGCTGTACAGCTCCAATTTACTTTGAAAAATGAGAATGCTTTTCTTTGCTTTTTAAATTTACTGATGTGTTATTGAAGAACTGTTACTTATGAATTGTGATGTATAATACACAAGCACTCTCAGTCAGATTTCTATGATCTGTTAATAATAAGATGTTATTAAAGTCTGTATCAAATAGAAAAGTGTTAATATTATTATAGCCTACTAGTATATTATAAGCAATAAACGTTCCATATTTGATATTCCTCTAATATTTTTACTTCTTCTTTATAAAATTAATTGCTCTTAAGAGGAGTATTTTTGTTAACTAAAGCTCTTTTGTAAGAAGTTTTTTAAAAATAGTTACCTTCATTCAAAATTTAAAACAATAATAAGTTTGGGGGCCATTGGTACTTAGGATATTTATTAATAAAGCATAAAAAGAACTCAACTTCTATACAAAAAGTTAAGTGATATTTTGCACCACTTCATTGATAGGAGACTGCAAATTCTCACCTTCTAAATCAAAGTTAAGACAAAGAATGAGAAAGCAGAGAAATTTTAGTATATTAAGCACCAAAATAAAAATTCTCAGCTTTTTGTGATAGTTCGACCACAAAAATGGCTACTAACTTATATTTTTTTCAAGTGGATTTACGACCTCGAAAACCTAATGCGTATCAGATCCAAAAATTTCTTGATCTGGTCCTGAACTTTTGTTTTTCATTATAACTGTCTGCATTAATCCTTTGCGGCCAAAGTTGGTTTTATTAATTTGTAACTCCAGATACTGCCCATATGGTGCATTGAAAATATTTCGCTTACCAAAATGTGGAACAGTTGTATAACAAATCATAAATGAAATTTCATATTTACAAATTTGTGTAAATATCGTGAGATATTAATCATTTAATTTATTGTAATAAATGTGGATCTTGTTTGCACATTACGCATTATTGCTTTCACAAATTTAACAAAATCGTTTAAGTACAATAAAGATATAATGTTCTGAAATTATTATCTATACCTATAAACTGCCTTATTTTTCAATGAAAGCTTTGAAGAAAGAAATCGTGAATAAAATTATTGGATTTTAGAATACACATAAGTAGAATCTCAAAATAGTGTACAGGAAGTTCAAAAAATAAAGTTTTATTGTATGTTATTTTGAAGATGAAAAATAAGAAAGATAAAAATAACTTTAACTTATTTTTCGATCGTGTAGGCAGGTTTACTTTGTTAGCTTTTCGTATTCCTATCTAAATCCAAACTCTAAACTGTTGGTGGAGATAGTAATTTAATGTGCTGGTTACTGTTGGAAAACATGATTTCAAGAAATGTCAGAACATTTACATACCAAGGAAATTCAGAGAAAATCACTATTGTACATCTTAAAATGCAAAATTATTGTCGATTTAGAAAAGCATGTATGTTATATGGCTAAAATTTACATAATAACTGAAATATTCTTCTTTTAAATGAAAATAATGAATTTACATTTTTGAATTGCGATAGAAGAACATTATAATATTTTGAACTGGTATATTTTTTACCTGATTCCCGGAGCGTTAGTCTATAGTTAGGTAAGCGGTGATCATCTTTTGAACCGAATAGCGTAATTGTGATTATACGTGTCTTGCTCATGTTTTTATGTTTAAAGGTAACCATCAAAGTTTCATAAAAATAAATGCCGTATACAGTCAGCATATTGTTGGCTTTAACACCCCTACAAGATTGATTAAAAGCAATATTTAACATAGTGCGTAACATTTTCGTCTGTAAAATGAATAAATGCAACCGCATATCGTAAGGGGAGTGGCTGCAACCACAGTATGTGGAGCACATGACTTCTTAACTGACATAAGATCTTAAATGCCGCATACCGTAACATAAAGTATTAAGTTTTGTACGAAGTAAATCGATAGGGTGCTTAGATTTAAGACGAGCTTCCACCGTGATTCCCAACAATCGCACAGATTTACTAAGAGGGTAATTACAACTGTTTAAAACTATGTTCTTTTCACTAGTGTGCGCATTTAGAATTTAGTTGAAATTACAGATTAAAATTGTGATTACAAATAAAAATATTACAAAGTCTACAAAACTCATTGCTTTTGGCAAAGTAACTACT
This sequence comes from Diorygopyx duplodentatus, assembly GCA_033557515.1. Taxonomy (NCBI): domain Eukaryota; kingdom Metazoa; phylum Arthropoda; class Insecta; order Coleoptera; family Scarabaeidae; genus Diorygopyx; species Diorygopyx duplodentatus. The sequence goes on along the minus strand of JAWQRJ010001588.1, from coordinate 6,279 downwards.
ATCTTGCAAGATAACTAACGACATAACATTTTTATTTTTTTGTATTAATAATATTCTTCATTTTTTGCAATTTTTATTTCTAAGTTTATTTCCATTTTTGTCACCAAAGAAGTACATTTTTCCAGCTACGTGGAAAGCAAGTAAGCTTGAGAAACTTTTTTGTTTCTCATGCTTACTTGATTGCTTACCAAAGAATCTTTATTTGTTTTGCTTATCCTCGTTTTGGATAGAAACGATAAAACGTTGTGAGAAAGTGAGATATTCAGAGAATTTATTTATGCAAGATTTTCCTTGTATTTCTTACCAACATTACCCATGAAGTGAAATTAATAAAGTACGGTTAGCGCATAAATAGCGCCAAAATATCGTTTTGGTGGAAACACTTTATAAAGCCTCATACTTTGTATTCATAACTCATGAATGTCGTATAATCAAATATCCATCATCTCTGGTGTGTGTTTTAAAATTGAGAGAACGTCGCGTTGTAGGAAACCGTGTTATACGATAGTTTTCCTCGTATAACACGGAGAATATAAATAACATGTTTGGGATGACTATTTGTGATCACAAGCTATGCTCGACTAGAGTAAACGGGGCAAAAAACAAACCAATTACGAAACAGACGAAATCGGTAGTGATGGAGAGCTATTCTTCACTAAAATAAACGTGGAATTCCCGCCATGGAATTTTTTATATTGCGCTTTTGATGAGAATCGCGTTGTATGAAAAAGTCGCCCAATATTTTTAGCACGTTCGCGTTGCAACATTCGCGATAGCGCATTCGCGTTTAGGAACTCGCGCTGTAGGAACTCGGTAGTCATAATAGTCATAATCATTACCGGTTCCTATTGTTTTCAAGGCATGTTTGTCTTAGAAGGATACTTCCTGCATTGACTATAGTATCTCACGTCTTCTATCTACTTATAAATAAGACCGCACCTTGTTAACCTAAAGTCGCACGAGTAATATGGTGGTCCTCTAAGAGTTTTTGTTTTACTATACTGTTAATTTAATTAAAGTCCTAATAGATTGCATAAATAGCGAAACTGTTCGGCATTGATTTTCCCCCGGGAGGCATTTTTCTGTAGCAATTTTAAATTCAAATAAAACTTAAATTGAATTAATTACCATCGTACGGCAATTCAGCAATTAACATTTTTCCGCGGCGCTCGACCCGCGGCAGACGGCCAAATTAAATTAATTTAGGATCGAGTGTCGACTTCTGTACCGTCCATTTGCATATCCAATTATACCGTATTAAAATATTTACATAAATTTCAGCCCGTTACCGGCACCGGACCCATTCTTCAATTTCCTGTGGGGCCCTAACCCGCATCTGCAGGCTGCAGTCGGCCGTGCAGGATATCGCGTGTTTCACGCGAACCACCCCAGCGACCTCTAGCGACTAGTACCGAAATTTTTTACTCAGGGTTACTTTCTTTTTGGAAGAACATCGATAAATTTCACCATAACTGAGTTACGGTGTAAGTTATTGTACGTAATACTGAGTTTTGTATTGATCATACATGCTGAGAAATAGTGTTCGCTGTGTGTAATTACTTAAATACTCGTATTATTTTCTTTAGTCCTTAAAGTATAGACGAGTAGAAAACAGCAAATACCTTGCAGAAAGTCTGTTCAAATAAAAATTAACATTATCAATATAAATTCTTATGTTGTGCCTTATCACTGCACGTTGACCGATTTCTTCAATCTCTCCATTCTGGTGCTGCCCGACTTCAATAGGGCATTTGATACAGTTAACCATGAGATTTTACATGACATACTTACCAAGATTTGGATAAATTCCAGCGCAGTATCTTTGTTTTGCCAATATGTTACTGGCAGGCACCAAATAACGAGAATAAAGCAGTCTTTTTCAGAACAACTACTATTCTCTACAACTATTTACAGAACAGAACTACTACGCTACTATTCTCTTCATATACTGCACGATTGTTGGAGGTTTGGAAGCATTGGGCACATACATGTATACATGTATACATGTATATTTAAGTTTTTCACTTTCGTGTTTATGTTTTTAAAAACTAATTCAAAAACGTATTGAAGGAAAATAACTTTATATCTTTGTTTTGTAGTGGAGTATAATATTACAGGGTTGCGCACTAATAATAACTGAACTACCGTTGCACGGAGCAGAGCTCTTTTAAACAGTTTTCTTATCGTATGCTGAATGGGCACTTTTATCTGTCGACTCAGCGATCTCTCAGTACTTTTCCCATTGACCTTCACGCGTGAGGACGTATAACTCTTCCCCCGCTAGATGTAAATTCCTCCTGGATGTCAGTCCTCGTCCTTGTCTTCTGACGTAACTTATTTATAACATCGTAACGTTATAAATAAGTTACGCAACCAAGCACGCGATTACAATTAAAATCATTATTATAATAACATAATTTATTGCATAGTTTTTCTTAAAATAGAGTTCTAAATCAGGTATTTTCTTATTTTGTATTATTTGCGGTACAAAATTACAGCGTTTGTTATTTATCTTAAAACAATTCTGTATTACAGTACCGTTAATCTCGTACTTTAATTTTTATTTACAATGTGATAAGTTTCATTTAACAATATGGTTCTGTACTATTATAGTAGTTATATCAGGGTTTTCTATTATTTTATCGGAATCGATATTTATATCGTAAAAAGAACAAAGTTTTAAGTCACCTTGAGTCACAATTTTTAGTTCACAATTATTTTTATTGTAGTGATTAATTTTATTGAAACATTCATAAGAAGATACAAATATCATTCATAAGAATGTATGTATCTTTCGTCGTTTGCAGCAACAAAACGGGATGCTGGTTCAATTCGCACATATACATAATTTATCAATGTGGGCAACGGAAACAATTCGTAATATTGATACTCATAATTATCAATTCGGAAAAATCTATAATACTAAAAATATATATAATTTTATGATCGTTTTGCGTGACGCCATGCATTGTTTTGATTTAATAGGGTTCATAAAAAACAATATTGAAAATAAATTTCTACTATATTTTGTGCTTTAAGCTGAGGCTCCTGTAACATTTTTGCATTATTTAATTCAGGGGTAACTATATAGGGTAATCTGTTTAAATTTTGCATAGTTAACTCTATATTGTTTCCGAGGCTCCTTCGCAAAAATCCTCATTTGCTATTTCACCCGCATTTTCTGCTTCTGAAGTATTATCTGCGATGTTTTCTTCTTTATCCGGTGGAGTTTCACAATACTGATAATACTGACAAGTTTCTTAGCCATAAAATATATTATCGTCAAGTTCTACATTATTCATATCGGGTGTTGGGCGTTTTGGTGGTACTCTTAAGTTACTGTTTGTTTCACCTATGTCCATAGGTTGGGGATATCTGACATTTGGATTAAAAGCAAAGTTTTTGAATGTGGTATTACCTTGTGGTCTGTAATTAGTATTTCTCATCATAATAGGTGTATTCTGTTGAAAATTCGGATAAACGTGCGATATGGTTGACTGAAACATCTGTTTTGATTATAATTTTGAGGTTGATTAAATGTATTTCTATTACTTTGATTATTATTTGGAATCGGTAAATACACTGGTTTGTAAATTACCTTTACATTTTCTTTATTTTACCCGGTGGTATTGATTTAAATTTCGGAGACTTATTAACATTTATTTGTGTCCTTTGTTTACACAATTATAGCCAGTTTTGTTTTTCTAAAACAAAAGACATTGCTGTTTCCGGATTTGCCGGATTTTTACTATAAATAAATTCGCAATACTCAGAATAATCCATTAATAATCTCAGATTCGTTTGTAAAGCAGTTTTCTTATACAAATTTGTTTTTAGCATTCTTCCAGTCTGATCTACAGTTAATTTTACGTTTGTTAATAAAATATTCGAAGCATCCCTAATTCTGTCGTCTAATGAATAAAATTATTTTCATTATCTTCAATTTTTACCTACATTAAATCGGTTAAAAGACAATCTTCAGATCGTTGATCTGAGTAATTAAGCTCTAAATATGCTTTGATATCATACCAAGTATTTAATTCTCTAAATGCAATCAAACTTTCCACTTCTCCAGTAAATTTGCTTTCTATTATTTTTATTATAAATGAATTAATTGGATTATTTAGGTTTTGTCCATCAAAATGTGTCTGAATAAATTCCTCACAAGATGCTATGAAAAGTGGCAATAGTACAATGTTTTCGCTGAAACTAGGTATCGCGTTAACTTACTATCGTGTGTACGGCATTATATTTAAATTTTGAAGAGAATTAAAAGAAATAAAGAGAACTAAATCGTCAATTTTGATTGATAATTATGTTTACACAAAAGAAAAATTGTTTTAACGACTTACAGTAGTAAAGTTGCTATCTTCATTGGGTGATTCTGTTGACTAGACGATCGGTTTTTCTTCCTTTCTTCAGTTATAATTCTCAGCTTTGTCTGCTGGTGTTGTGGTTGCTGATGGTGGTTGTTGGTTGTGCTGTGTTTGTTGGTTGTTTCTTTGCGTTCGGCTTTGGGAAATGCGGTAAGCTCCTCGTGTTTGGTTATTTCTTTGTCGTTGCATTGTTGTTTCTTTGTTGCTTCTTGCTTTGTGTTGGCTGTGGGAAATGTGGAAATGTGGAAAAATATCCAAAATATCCAATCGTCCAACGTTTGGGTCTGGTTGGCACTTCCAATGGGATTGATGCAATCACCAATTTCAGATTTTAGCACCGTGAATACAGCTATACCTTAGCACTTCTCATCTGTACTCCTGGTCCGTTGCGGTATCGAAGTCTTGATAGACACCACTCTTCCGAATTGCCCGTGAATTGTGTTAGCTGCCGAATTCTTCGAATTATTGAATCCTTGAATCTCCCAAGTACTTGGAATCCAATCCTACCGACTGCGCCAGTAAAATTTTTCATTCAAATCCTACCGACTGCGCCCGTTAAGTTTTTCACTGTCGCGTTTACGTTTTAAAAAACTAATTTAAAAATCCGCTCTACTCCGTTGCACGGAGCAGAACTCTTTTATACAGCCTTACTATCGTATGCTGACTGGGCACTTTTATCTGTCGACTCAACAATCTCTCGGTATCGACCTTCCTATCGACCTTCACGCATGCGGACAATATCTTGAGCATATGCTATCCTCAGAGTGTTGTATCCACACCACCACGATCTACCTCAGTGTATCAACATGCAATGAGTGACTCACAGGTTTTATCTCACTTTAATTACTGCGTACCTCAGTATCGTGCGTCTATTGATAGTATTGATACATGACGTGTGTATGCTGCTACGTGTGTATGAACCTCGCCTGTATTCCTTTGTCATTTTTTCCCTTTTTAATCCTGTTGAATAAATGTTATTGTCATTTCAGATGCCGAAAATATCATCTACATATCTTTTCAATTATGTGTTTGTCCGCCACAGATCCGCAGTTATTTGTGGAATTGCTCTCTCAAGCCGAGAGAGGTGTTGCTTTTAACCAACCTGGCGCGATACATCACAGTAGAGGACCCAGAGGGCAGACTCTACTGTGGAGTAGTGTTGATTACTGAACACTGTCTTCTGACTTAACTAATTAAACAATTTGTTTGTGTGTATTTGTCTATTTTGTAGTGAATTAATAATAATTAAACTTTAAATTATTGTATACGCGGAATTGTTTGTTAAATTATTCTTGTTTATTTACTTATTTTTTATTATTATTTATTTCGTTGTTTCTAATTTTTTTATTTTAGGTATAATATTGTATAGTGTACATTAGTCGTATTCAATATATACTATTATTAACATTTCCAAGAACATTTTTTAGCAAAACTATATACAGACCCAGTAACTAGTTTTTGTTGTCCATTTATCAAAAATAATTTACTAATTGCTGCAGGCGTTTTTTTTCTCTCACAATTAACTTATTGCCCCTTTTTACTCTTCATGTTCTTATTCATCATGAATATTTAATATACTTAATATGTAGCAGCACAAACCTCTACAAATTTTGATTCTAAAACATGTTCAACGCATAGAAGATTTAAACAAGGAAATTTTTCTGCAAGGTTCAAAATAGTAACTCAATAAATTTTCGTGTTGTCACCTAACATATTCAACTTGAGTCACTGAATTCGAATATGATTTGTAGAGTTTTTTGTTGTGTATAAATTGCGACCTAAATATATTTCATGTTCACTTAATATACAAGATTTTCATTATTTTACGAGGAAATTGAATGAAGAAAAATAGTGTCCTGGAGCGGGGTTCGAACCCGCGACCTTCCAACCACTAGTTGGCTGC
>JAWQRJ010001587.1:0-15464 GCA_033557515.1 Diorygopyx duplodentatus | reverse complement strand
AATTTTAATCTTTTGTTATAAAACGTATTATGAAGTGTCAGAAAGCTTGTTCTTGTAGCTTTCTTTCGATGTAAAATAAATGCGAATAGATTAATTTGTTCGAAAGTTATGCCAGGGAGAGACTTGAGAGTACAATTTTGATGCTTATATGAGATTATTGAAAACGGAATTTTCAAAGAGGGTTTTGTTGTTTATTTTAATCTTTTGGTATAAAATGTGTTAACTGTCAGAAAGCTTGTTCTTTTAGCTTTCTTTCGATGTAAAATAAATTCGAATAGATTAATTTGTTCCAAAGTTATGCTAGCGAGAGGAAAAGTTCCACAATATAATTAAGACCCGTACGAAAGTCTCTCTCCAATGCCACAAGAGTCGTTCTCCAATGCAATGCACTTATATTTCACAATCTGATAAATTGGCGGGATTACTTGGCTCGTCAGCTGCAAGAAGTAGGTATTAAACAATGGCATTAAAAAGAAAACAATAAAGACAAGCACTTGATTGTAAAAGGGCGGCGTAAAACCTTATTTATCGCAGGGAAATAAAATTGTATAACTGACATAACGTTAATGTTACCGCAAAGATAACATCTGCGATATAATGTTGCAAAAATAGCGGGCCCCATGGTTTCCAAGGGCGCTAAGAGTTCACAGCATGGACTTTGGAACAATTTCGTTAAGTCACGTCATTAATAGATTGCAAAATTCGTGAGATATGATATGAAAAAATGTTGGAATCGAAGTTAGTTTAGTAAATGTTAGAATTCGCTAAAAAACGATACATTAAAACTAGTACAGTACCTTCTAAAATAGACGATAAAACACAACTGACTCGTGGTACTCGTGATAATGCACAAAAATCTTCCAACATGTGGTCTCTTCATAAAATCCGGTTTCCACTTTTGAAAAAAAATATTTTAAAATGGATTGACGTCGTGGTTTATCGAAATGCTTTTCAAAAGTTATCGATGATTCAATATTCTGACGCCTGTTAATGTTTATTTACAATATTCTCTTTTAATACAGTGTGTGGCGTGACTTTTGCAAAAGATAATACGTACGTATTGTGAATTAAATATTCACCATGCGGTTTGCATTCACTCGATTATTTTTGAGGGGAAATTTGCACTTCATACAATCAAAAACGCGAATACAAATGTTATAGTATCAAAAATGTTGCGTTACTTACTTTTTCCTTTCTGAATTGAAACAAACTTCAAAATCGAACGATATACACACGAAACATCATACGACTCCTAAGCAAAATGAATCATCCCACTTTTAGAGGTGCAATAACTTCGTTATCAGTCCGCTGTGTACACAAAACACCGTTTAGGTAATTTCTAGATAGTGTGATGTTTAAGCCGAGCAATTATCTGACAAAGTTTTAAAAAGTCCCACTAACCGCCACGACAAAATAAAAAATAAAACAGATTGCTCACTAACGAAGAAAATGTGGAATAGGTCAACTTGTTTCCCCGTTATTTTCCTCTGTAATTATAATAACTATTCTACCGCGTTCTGAGAACAATTCCTCGATCTTTTTACTCTACTTTGTACGTTGAAAGTTTAACACAAACAAATGAATGCCCGTTTATATTTTAATTCGTTCCTTCACATACTTTAAGATTAAATTTTAAGCTGTTATTCATATCTTAATAACATACATTGCTAACAGATAAACAAATGGATTTTAAATTATAAATTCAATAATAATACTTAGTTGTAATTCATATAAAACTTAGACAACTTTTCTTGCTTACATTCCGATTTTATTTTTTTATTTCAAGAAAGATAGGCAACTTATTTAACAACACTGCTGCTAGAGAAATTGCCTACCTTCCTTTAAATTTTTAATCATCGGCTTTACCACTTACCATCTTACAACAATTGCTTTAACACAATATATTTTTACTTGTCGAGTTTTGTTAAAGTAGATTACAAAATTTCCCTAGAAAAAAAAATTAGATTTTCATTAATATACTCATTTCTATATTGCGAAAATTGCACTAATTACTGTATCGGATAGATAGAAATAATACATCGCTTTTAACTTTTAAACAATATATATTTAGTGCAATATCATAACCCTAGTCCAAACATAAAATACACATACACTTACTGTAAAAGTTTACAAATAAAATATTGGGACATTCTACATCCACTGAAACAAAACAGATTAGGTAAAAGATATAATATTTTATATTAAAATATCTAATAAAGTTTTTCTAGAATATACGAAAACATAAACTTTCTTCCACATTATTTTAATAAATAGTTACAAACATAAAAACAAGTTGATTTGGTAATCTGATTATCACAAAAAAATATATAATAAATCGTAACTGCAAAGAAGATTAATATTATTCTAAATAATGTTCCATATAAACAAAGTTATACCGATTCAGAATAAGCTGTCACGCTTTGGTCTTCTTAAGTAAGTCGCATAAATTGCAGTCCACCGGTGACCAAAAGTCTTTTTCGTTTCGGATTTCCACGCGAACACGTTCGTTTTCAATATTATCTAAAAGAAAACAAATAACATGAGTTTTTCTTCTTTAAATAATAACTTGAATATAAGTAATTACTTTTGGATCTGAGATCGTGATATTGAGCGAGAGCGTGCATAAACAACCTCTCAAAACTGTTGAGAGGCAACCTGTCGAATACGTCAAAAGGATTTTTCTTAAAAAATTCGATCAGCCCATCTTCGATTTCTCGGTTATTAGTCGAAGGAAAATTCTTACGCAGCTTCATGGACCTTCTAATTTTATGCGAAATACGCATGTAAGGATCATCGTAAATCTTTTGATGAAAATAAACCTCATCGTTATCCTCCTCCTCCTCTAATTTTAGCAAAAACTCATTCAAGTAATCAATCGCATTCTCTGCTCGTTCCATTAGACGTTCAAAAGGAGTTTTGTAATACTCCAGCAAACTGTCGTCGTCTTCATCATCTTTCGTCAAAGTCTCCAAATTTCTTTCTGAATAAATCGCAAACAACCAAATTAATTTCTACGTGCCTTTCTTTCGCAATACTTACGTACTGTTAAAGTAACGTCTAGCCTTCCTTTTTCCCGTATTTCTTTTTAGAATCGGCAAATCGTCGAATGTTAATATCTTACGCTCTTGTCGTCTGCGAGATGTTGCAACTAAGCTATTTGGAACGTCTTCTTCGCTTTCTGATGCAGACGATGTGGTGCTGTAAAAAATGATTATTTAAAAATAATAATTTACAAATAGAAGACAGATTAGACATCATGGAGAAAAGAAATCGAGAAAGAAAAAAGTTAAAAGGAATTAACACTAAAATGGACGGACTATATAAAAGAAGAGAGAAAGACTGAATCCTAAAAGGATCAGAAATAGTAGATGTGTGGACCACAAACTTCTATCTAATGAACAGACGGACAATCGAACAGACCAATGGCCAAAAATGGTACCATTAGGTGAGAAAAAGTCGTGTGAGTGTTTCACACCAAATATTTTATCTTTAAATGTCCAATAACGCTTAAAGGTTGCGACTTTAACCAAATGTATGTTTAATAAAATAAATCATAAATTCCATAAGGAACCCAAAAATGTAATAATATACAGGGTGTTCCATTTAAAAAACTCAAGTTGCATAGTGTCTAGAAGAAATGGGATAGCCTGTATATATAAAAATAACATTATCCTATAGAGGGGACTAAGTACTGTAACTTTTATTAGTATTTTTTTTTGCTGAAACAAACTTTAAGAGGGTTAGGATTCGCATTGCTGTATCGCTGTTAAGTTAATGTTATTTTTTGTAAAAAATGTCCAATAACTCCTAAACGGTGCGACTCTGGCCAAATGTATGTTTAATAAAGTAGATCATAAAATCCATAAGGAACCCAAAAATGTAATAATATACAGGGTGTTCCCATTCAAAATCTGAAGTTAGATAGCATCTTGAAGAAATGGGACACCCTGTATATATGAAAATATATAGAGAAGAGAGAAAGACTGAAACCATGCAACTTTTATTTGAAACTTTTTTACTTAAAAGGATTATAAATCATAGATGTCCAGGCCACAAACTAATATCTAACGGCCGGACGGACAGACGGACAGACGGACGGACAGACCAATGGTCAAAAATGGTACCACTAGTCTTAGAATACCATAATTCATCAAAATCTCACCATCAAAATTTTGGAGCGAATGCACTACTTTCTCTTTATACCTTCGGGTAAGAGAAAGTAATAAAAAACAAAATTGCCATTTCGCCTGAAGTTTGCCGTTCCTTTTATTGTTAGTGTAAGTTTATAAATTATCTAGTACTTGTGGCAACACATTATGAACGTTAGCAACATTAAATGGAACGATACGATTGGTGTTACGAGCGTTGTAAGTATTATCTGGAACGCACCCACTAAGAATAAGATACAACAATAATTTGCTTCTAACATCTTATTAATTTTTGTTGTTTGAATGTCTAAAATTAACTTTTTATGCTCGCTTTGAGGTTGCGTACTTGACTCAAAAACAGATGTATCGTTAGATCGAAAAATGAATATTGAATATGAATATGAATTTAATATGGATTTTTTTACTTTTCATTCAAGCATGTAAATAATTTACCTATACACCTATACAGACGAACAGACGAACAGACGAACAGACGAACAGACGAACAGACGAACAGACGGACAGACGGACAGACGGACGGACAGACCAATGATCGAAAATGGTACCATTAGTCTTAGAATACCATAATTCGTCAAGATATGTCAAAATCTCACCATCGAAATTTTGGACCAAAATGCACAACTTCCCTATTTCACCACCAGATGTCGCATATCACATTTTATTACATTCAAAACAATTGCACTGGTTTCTGTCATAATTAACGAATTTTGCAACATTTTAACCTAACTATTTCCCGTAGTAAATTGTGAGGTGTTTGTTGATAACAAAAGGATATTTAAGGTACAAAATTTCTCGATAAAACTGTTTTTTAAAATCTTTCTTGATAAACTGTTAATTTTATAAAGGAAAGAGTTAACCAAAATCTACTGAATAAAAATGGATAAAGGAAAGGAAGCTCCGAAAAGTTCAGAACCAAAAAAGCCGCCCACTGCTTACGAGTTATTTTTCGACGATATCAGAAGCGAATACCCAGATGATTTTACTCATCAAGAGATATCCAAAATCGTAGAGTTCATGTGGCATCGTCTTGACAACGAATTCAAAGCTTTGTATAATAGAAAAAGTGAGCTTGCGATGAAAGAATATTTGGCAGCTTTGCGACAACAACAGTACGAGAAACAAATGCAACATCCAGGGCCGAGTAACGCTCTTGTTCCGGTTTCAACCGTTTCTATTATACCTCCGCAAAACGATGAAACGGAACAGACACTAACCTCTTCTATATACCATTTATGCGCAATATTGTAGAGAAAATTAAATGTAAGGAATTACATTTATATGTTCCTTATTACATTATTTATTTGTTAATTATATTTGTTAATTATTATTTGTTATAAAAGTTTACTCAGTAACGTTTCAAAACTAGACGTTCGGAAGATTATATTTGGATCTTCGATGATTGAAATCTGTGTCGAACTATGACTAATCGAAACTACAATTAGTCGAATTTGTAATTCAGAACTTTCTCGTCGAATATCCTCAAACGATCCTTTAGAGTTTGAAATGAAATTTAACGGCACCGTTAAGTCTTATGTTTTATAGGTTACCAAAAAGATGGAAACTGTGAAATCTTAATCACGAGTTGTTAAAGCGAAAGTCATGAATGATACGTTGGGCAAACGATGCCCTTGCATCACACATTTCCACGCTGCACAAGTGATGATTTCAAGGAATACATCTTTTTACGGTAGCTAAAAACGAAGGGGACTAATGTTTAATGTTTGTTATTTAAAGCCAACAATGTTTTTTTTAAATAAAAAGTAATAAAAAGTATTTTGATTGAATTTAATTTCTATAAACAACGAAGAATTAGAAGAATTATTCTTTAATTTTATGAGGAATTTTAATTTATGTGCCACTCTTGCGGAACATCCTGTATGAAAAACTATAGAATTGAAAACGTATAAGTTTTACATCTTAAAGTTGTCTACATTATCGGTAATATCGTTACATAACCTTAATTCGTCACCAGATGTCACTTTGGCCGTAATTTTAGTAAGTTTGAAATACAAATGATTGTTGTAGGTTAATTTAGTTGAAAATATTTTTCAGTTGTTCTGCCGTCTCTATTTTTGAGTGCAAAGTCAGAACTTTATGGTAAAAATAAGGATTGTTAAGGTAAGAATTTGCCAATAGAAAACGAAAAATCGAACATATTTTGTAATATTATAGCGACGCCATTTCTTTTGTTAACATTTAGACACTTTTGGTTCCCACAAATTTACCCGATAAAAAATTAAAACACCAGAAACGATTATGAAACATTTAGATTTAAAGCAGCCCGTCTCTGCTTACGAACTATTCTTCAACGACGTTAGACAAGATTACCCGGAAGAATACAACGACCAACAAGTGTCGGCAGTCATAACCTACAGGTGGATTAATCTTGATGACAAAACGAAAGATACGTACAGTTTAAAAAGTGATCTTTCCATGAGACAATATCTGCGAGCTCTAGAAGATCGGAATAAGAAGAAGACGAGAAAACGGTTAGTAAGAAGGCTTCGCGAGGGAAAGCATATGAATAGAACAACGTATACATCGGTAATTCCCACCTCCGTCCCTGCTGTATCAAGAAGTTCTACACTACCGCTCCATGCGGGGCCCTGGGTCCCCGAACCAACTCTTTCCGATATTCTCAGGAAAGAAAACTTAGAGCATCTGATAGATTCAGAGTCTGAAATGGAAAATGAAATTTTGAGGGAGCCCTCTGTGTCGTCAGAGGCTTCTAGTGAATTTTCGACTATCGATCTAAGTGAACTTCCTCCATCAATAAATTATCCTGAAGAGGAAGAAATGAAATCGTCGAACATTCCGATATATCAGAGATGTGTGATATCGTAAAGAAAGTTAGATATAATGAGTTTATTTATGAAGATAGTACAAATTTTATATTGTTTAATTGTTGTTGACTTTCTTAGCTTCGTTGAAGAAAGAAAACTGGCTTTTGATGATCGAAAATTTTGTATAATGAACTACAACCAATTAAAACTAGATTCGAATGTAATGCTCGGTTAACTTATACTTATTTCTATCAACAGCTAACAATTAGCGTTGAAGATGTGTGGGATATAACCGATGCTGAATATTTCTCTAGTAAAACACAATTGATTAAGTTCGTTAACAATACTTTCTTATCAGATGTCGTATTCTTGCATTCAACGCTTATTATCCAAACCAAACAAAATGAAGTGGCTACATCCAACTAAATTAGGCGTACAGTTTGCATCGAATGGTAAGTAATTTTTTACGAATACACTCATTTTATGTGATCTGTTAGTGTTCGTTTATATTGATAGGTTGTTGAGAATTTGGAAGCTGTGAAGCTTGTAGTAAATTTACGACAACCAAAGGATGAAAACGATAATCGTCATTACAAAAAAGATTGAAGTATGGAAGTTATTAAGCCAAATTGTTTTTGTGTTATCTCTAAAAAAAATAATAAAATTGTTTAAAAAAAACATTTTGCTATTTATAATTAATATCGGATTATAAAGGGAATTCATTTTGATATTCGAACTTTCCTACATTACCGACATATCGAACATAACCTGCCGCCAGATGTCACATTACCCTAGAACACTCCCAGGGGTCTATGGTGTAGTAATTTTTCAATTGTTTTTGAACGTCCCCATTTTGCAGTTAAAAGTTGGAAGTTTGCGGCTACAGTGAAAATCCAGTTTCTAAAATACTTAAGGTAAGATATTTTCGCAATAATAAACAAAAAAAAAGAGACTGTACTTTGCGATATTTCCCCGCGCAATTTTTCGCTTTTAAAGTAGGGGTTTTTGGTTACAGCATATTTGAGGTTATAACCTATTTCGATTTTTAAAAAAAATGGAAAGAAAGAGGGAACTCACCGAAAGTGTAACAATAACAAGACCCCTATCGCCTTATGAATTATTTTTCAATGATATTAAAACAGATTACTCAAGTGATTTAACCCACGGACAAATTGCGAGGTCCGTCGCATACAGGTGGAACCACCTCGATGTGAACGTGAAAGATATATACAATTTTAAAAGCGATATGGCTATAAAAAAATATTTACTGACCCTAGCAGAGAATACCACTAAGTGCCCAGAAGTATATTTCGAAAAGCTCCATATCGAGAACTTGCAGAGGCAGTACGACAGAATGATAAAGTCTAAGGAGGTACCGCAGTCACCTCCTTTTGGCTCTCTCGTACACCGCATCAGACGCCCCAGCGGAACCCAGAGGAACAAACGCATACGAGAATGCTCGTTGGACTGTCTGGGTCCTAATCCCTCAAAACACGATTTAGATACGGTGGTAATAGATTTTCCCCAAGCGGAAGAATTGGTTACCGTAACGAAAACATCGACTTTGGAAGGAAAAGTTCCTTCAGTCTCTGAAGATAGGGATGGGGAAATGTCCGTATCGGTTACTGCTGCTATAGCGGACGCACTTATTGAAGAACAACCGACCGAACCACCAGTTCTCGAAAAATCTGCAGGCTGTACTGTAGAGCGGAGTGTTGAAGAGGAAAAAACAGCAAATACGACAACGTTTCCAGTTCACGATAAGCCTCTTCCGCCTATAGTACAACTTTTAAGTTCTTCGGTGGACCAATTCTGCGTTATATCATAATAATTTAGGGTTAGGATTTTTTGTTTGTTAATTTTTGTTTGTTGATTTTTGTTTTTTCGTCTGTTAATTTTTGTTTCCTTGTTAAAATTAATAATGCACGTTTCGAAGTAAAGACTTGTAACATCGTACCGGAAAACTTTGATGATTGAGATCTTATGTGTCGAACTGCAACCAATTGACGTCAAAGTAGAATCAGACGTTCGGTTAACGCAGACTTATGTCTTTTTAGCAGCACTAAAGATACATACAACGTAACCGTTTCGATGATTCACTGGCAACATAGAGTTGACTACGTTTGATACTAAGACTTTCTGAACTTAGGATCCTTATGTTTGTTGCAAGTCTTACTATACGGACTAATAAAATGGAACCGTAACATAATTCTGAATCAATGTTGTGAAACACCAAAGTAATAAAAGTGAAAAATTCTAGATATAACTCTAATCAACACTTTGGTGATCGTCAAAGAAAAGAAAAATATATTATGACTTGTGGAAGAGGATAACGGTCTTTTCATAAAATATTTTATATTGTACAATTGAAAATGTACGTAGTTATTTAAACAAAAAAAATCTCAAAAAGCAATTTTTCTTTGTTGTTTACCCTCAACAATTGCATACATATTAAATGTATCGATCGAGTAAATCTCTAACTCAAAATATATGCATAAAAATGGCGATGTATAGATATTTTATGGAACATGCTCAAATGTGCCAATTTGCACATTTTATAGTGAATTTCATTTAAATTTTGTTTAATGGGGTTTTATATACCTATAGATGAGTCAAACAACTAAAATAAACATAAAACCCATTTTATCGTTTATTGTAAAACACAGCATTATAACAATTCGAAATTTCCTACATTACCGACATAACCACGATAACCTGCCGCCAGATGTCACATTCGCAAATGTAAACGCTTATAGGTAAGTTTGAAATAATCATAGGGGTTTGTGGTTTGGTAAAACGTATTTTTCAATTGTTTTAACGTCGCCATTTTGCAGTTAAAAGTTAAACGCTTGCGGCTACAGCGAAATTCCTGTTTCCAAGATACTTAAGGTAAGACACTTTCGTTATAATTTAAAAGAAAAACAGTTAAATGTACTTTGCGATATTTCGCCGCGCCAATTTTCGCTTTTAAAGTACGGGTTTTCGGTTGCAGTATATTTGAGGTTATACTGCCTTTTCGATTTCAAACATGGAAAAAAAGGGTGAGCCGACCGAAAGTGTAACCATAACAAGACCCCTGTCGCCTTACGAATTATATTTCAACGATATTAAAACAGATTATCCAAGCAACTTAACCCACGCTCAGATTGCGAGGTCCGCCGCATACAGGTGGAACCACCTCGACGTGAACCTCAAAGATATATACATTTTTAAAAGCGACATGGCTATCAAAAAATATATAGTAACCCTGGCAGAGTACAGCACTAAATGCCCGGAAGTATATTTCGAAAAACTCCACATGGAGAACTTGCAGAGACAATACGATAGGATGATACGGTCTAATAGGGTACCGCAGTCGCCCCCTTTTGCTTCCCTCGTACACCGCATCAGACGTCTCCGCGGCAAGAGCGGCAACCACGTACGCGAATGCCCGCTCGACTGCCTGGGTCCTAATCCATCAAAACACGACCTAGATACGGTGGTCATAGATTTTCCCGAAACGGAAGAATCATTTACCGTAACGGAAACGTTGACTGCGGAACAGCAAGTTCCTTTGGTCTCCGAAGATAGAGAAATGTCCGCGTCTGTTATTGCTGCTATAGCAGACGCACTTGTCGAAGAACAACCGACGGAACTCCCAGCTCTCAGTACATCTGCAGGTTGTACTGTAGAGCAAAGCAATGAAGAGGAGAAAATAGGAAAAGTGGAAATGTCTCCGGTTCAAGATAAACCGCTTCCGCCTATCGTACAACTTATAAGTTCTTCGGCAGACCAATTCTGCGTTATATCATAAACAATGTTAGATTTAGGAAAAATTTTTTTGTTAATTTTTGTTTTTTTTTGTTAATTTTTGTTTTTTTTTGTTAATTTTTGTTTTTTTGTTAATTTTTGTTTTTTTGTTAATTTTTGCTTTTTGTTTGTTAATTTGTTTCTTTATTAAAATTAATAATCCACGTTTCGAAGTAAAGGCTTGTAACATCCTACCGGGAACCTTCGATGATTGAAATCTTATGTGTCGAACTGCAACCAATTGACGTCAAAGTAGAATCAGACGTTCGGTTAACGCAGACTTATGTCTCTCAAGGGCTAAGTAGCGCTAAAGATACATACGCCGTAACCGTTTCGACGATTCACCAGCACATAGAGTTGACTACGTTTGATACTAGGACTTTCTGAACTTAGGATCCTTATGTTTGATGCAAGCCTTACTATGCGGAGTAACAAAATGGAACTGCGCCATAATTGTCTGGTAAAAAATCTTACGAACACAACCATTTCATATGTTTTTATATATTACTAATTTTTATTTATAGGTTCTTAGAAAGATGGAAACTGCAGAAATATCTAGCATAAGTTGTAAAAGTGAAAAAACTGCTACACATTGCAAGATATAACTCTAATCAACACTTTGATGACAACCGAAGAGCAGTCGCCGTTTCATAGTTTTAAAAATAATAAAACTTGCCAAAAAGTAATTTTTTTTCTGCTTTGTTCTTTATCCTACACATCATTGGTGGTATCTTTGTTCAATTGCAATATATTAAATAAATCATATGACTAAAAATGTAATTTAAAGTGGTGACGAATTAGCATTACCGCATTTTAAATTTTATGCAATAGGTCTCAGGTGTACGATATTGCGACTGTCTTTTTGACGTTACAAATCAATACAGTCATACTAGTGCCGTTATTATTGCAAAAATTCCTTCTACAATCAGTAGTTTTGATCATAATTATGTACGTACCCACGTGAATATATGTCTGGAAATTCTGATTTTCCATTTTTAAATTTTTATTACTATATATTATATTTGAAGAGTCTTTACAGCGTTAATACAATAAAGTTATTATTAATATTATTATAGGTACAGGTAGGGCTCGAACTACAACCTATGTCGAACAAATGTAATTTTTTGCAAATAATACCTAATTCCTAAACGGTGTGACTTTGGGAAAATATATGTTCAATAAAATCGACCATAAATTCCATAAGGAACCCAAAAATGTAATATACAAGGTGCAGATGTGTGGTCTACAAACTACCATATAACAGACGGAGGGACCAATGCCCAAAAATGGTACCATTAGTCTTAGAATACCATAATTCATCAAGATATATCAAAATCTCACCGAGAGATTTTTTGGACCGAATGCATTACTTTCTCTTTATACCCTTCACGTAAGAGAAAGTAAAAACGACGTTCACTTAAAATCCTTATACCCTTTAAGTGAACGTCGTAGGCATACCATATATTTACATACACATAAGGTAATAATTACATCATAATGTGAAACTTACGTGATCACTCCTGTTTCCTCTTGTTGATTGCAATTGTAGGCATTTGATTTTCTTTCTCTTATCACGCCCATGTCTTCTTCGGCGAATATTCGTTTGTTTTTTTTTGCAAATTATAGACCTAAAAATCTAGTAGGACAACAAAAATACAACAAGACAGTTGAGATGTGATTCTGAACCCACAGATAACACAATCGACGAATTATGCAAACTAGGTGCCACTTGAAAGTGTGATGATTATTTTTAGACGCTAATTATAATTACAGAATGCAATGAAGAATTGGTGTTATGGCAAATAAACACATTTCGAAAAGAATGCGTTTTGACAGTGTCAACCTTGGATTGTGCACAAGTGTCATATTTCAAGACTTTTATAGAGTAGATATTTATTAACGAAGGAATGGTTTGTATTTTTAGTAGTAGTAACAAAAACAAAGAATTACTAAATTTATTTATATCAATAGTAAAATAAAAAAAAGTGTAATAGTACATTATGGTTAATAATTCTTACTGCGCGTGCTCAGTAAAGACAGTCAGTAAATTTTTTATATAAATTTATTTTATTTTATATTAATTTTATCTTAATTTATTTAGAATCCAAAAATATACGGAAATTGAAAATGCCCGAAATATTTATGTTTTAATCGACCTTAAATGCAAATAGAATATGCTACATCACGGCCGTAAATTACTTTTTATTTATTTAATGTGTCTGTATGTTTTATATGTTAATAAAAAAAATACAGAAACATAAATAAAGGTACGTATAAAATAAAATAAATTTTTATTGTTGTAGCTATACAGTGTACTAATTCTAATTTGGTACCAAAGTTATTAGAAATCATATGACTAACTGTAAGGTAGGCAACCAAATATACAAAAACTCCCTGCTCTAGCAAAATTCTATTTCCCCCAATAAGATGGTGTACGACAGTAAGTTAAGTTATAGAATCTTGTTGGTATAACAAAAGTAAAGCGAATTTGTGTAATGCACGGAAAATGTTTCGGTTTTAGTGCGGTGTAGTGTGTTCAGTTTGTCTTTATCTAACATGGCTTACCACGGGTGATGTCCATATTGGAACAATCTAATAACTCCTAAATGTCACAACTAACCGAATTTTCTCGATTAACGTTTAAGACAGAGTTTTGATAGCCCGCAACGATAATACTTATCGTAATAAGACCCTATTCCGCGTTAATTTCGTTATTAACTAATTCACGAGTTCTGTTTTGTTGTTAAAAGTGAAATTGACATTTTGTGATGTTTTTCTATGTCCAAGCAACATAGAATTGTGGTTGAGACGGACACGCGAGGGGAAGAAGAGACAGTTCTATCTAAAAGGAGGAAGATCAGAGAAGTTGATGAAAACATGTGCGATAATTCCGCCGAGAGAACGAAGAGAGCGAATTTCTCTGCGGTCTCTTCGAACGGCATCAATCGGACGCTAAACGTCGTCAACAACAAACCGACGGGAACGAAGAAGATCGTTATTAAAAATCAAAAAGGTACGTCGGTAATCCTCGAAAAACCGAGCACCGTTCTTTCTCCGTTTCAGGCGAACCAAAGTTACCGGACGACTACCGAGAGCAGACATGGGAAAAACTAAAAAGCGCCGTCCTGGCCATCCAAACTTCCAAGCCGAACAAGTATTCGCTAGAAGAGCTGTACCAGGCCGTCGAAAACATGTGCAACCATAAGATGGCCCACACGCTCTACGCGTACTTACGTGACTTAACCGAGAACCACGTCCGGATGAACGTTGAACAATTCCTGGCCGAGTCGGTCGATCGGTTTTCGTTTTTGAAAAAGATGAACGAAACCTGGCAGGATCATTGTCGTCAAATGATAATGATTAGGAGTATTTTCTTGTATTTGGACAGGACCTACGTACTACAACATCCCCACATTTTGTCCATTTGGGATATGGGGTTAGAACTTTTTAGGCAGTATATATTACAGTATACACTCGTTCAAACACGGATTGTCGAAGGTCAGTTTAAAATTTATATATTATTAATCCAGCCGTTATTAATATCCAGCCGTGGGTACTTTTTTGGTACCAATTGATGGAGAATGTGTTGTCGTCTTTTCTTGTTATAAGAGTCAAAATTGTTATGTTTCATATCATATAATCAGGAAATCTCCTTTCTACCGTTAGATGTAAGGATATTAACATCTTTTCATTCCTAAACAAATTTACGCCACTCCTTTCTGCTCCGTTCTAGAATCTTCGCTTCTTCTTCCTATGTTGTGTTCCTTCTAATCAGTATCTTTTTCACTACGTCGTTCCATGTTTCCCCCCGGTTTCCTCCCTCTTCTCTTCCCTGACACTCTCGCCTCCCATATTTGTCTCACCAATCTGTCTCACTCTATTCTAATCGCATACCCCCACCAGCTCAACTGTCTTTTCTCTATGTAGTCCACGACCGGTTCCGCTTGTAGCTCCTCTCTTATCCGTTCGTTTCTAAGCCTGTCTCGTCTTGTAACTCCCTTTACTCTCCGTGAAAATTTCGTTTCGGCCACCCATACACCGGTATTGGTCTATACCGTACGAGGATTTTTGTTGGTACCATAGCCAGGCCGTTGTCCTCCCTTCCATAGGTTTAATTCTTAAAACCCTATTTGAACATAAAAAAGAATACTAAATTAAAAAAATTACAATTGCGGCTCAAATGGGCCACCCTGAGATGCTAAACACTAAACCTAATCTCTCATAGAAATTCCTTCTAACATTAGAAAGCATTTCAGGTGTGATAAGGTTAGCTGTTTCTATTATTTTAGCTCTCAGGGCATCCAGATTTTCTGCTTACTCGTGGCCATAAACGGCCTGTTTCAAGAACCCCCATAAAAAAACAAATCTGGAGATCTCGCTGGCCATTTAATATCCCCTGTCCCACTCATAATACGATGAGGGAATGAATTTGTTAAAAATTCTTTAACCCTATTTGCATTATGCGCCGGGCAGCCGTCTTGCTGAAACCAAACAGCATCCGGGTCTATTCCGGGAATCTCGTGGATAACCGGAATTATTTGCGTTTCTAGCAAATCTAGATATTTCCGGGCATTTAAAGTCCATCGATAAAAAAGGGGCCTATTAAATGGTCACCAAGAATTCCAGTCCAAGCGTTCAATTTTTGCGGATATTGAGTACGAACAGGAAAACTTTTATGCAAATTTTCCCGAGACCAATATCGAACTACGTTAGAATTGTGTTT
>JAWQRJ010001586.1:0-15466 GCA_033557515.1 Diorygopyx duplodentatus | reverse complement strand
GAGTGGAATACTTTAATTTACGGAAATCTTTGTATTTATTATTAACGGTTATTAATAAACTATTAAAAATTACATATTTGGAAAGCTCCTTCAATATGGGAGAGTAAATGGTGCATTTTTTTGAGAATTATTGAAGTGATTTCGGAAAAATGTTGAAATTCGCTGCGGGGAAATTTTTGGGCGAGCGTTCACTGCCACCAGCACGTTTGCTTTGGATTCTTTTCTAATCTCTTCCAGGTAAGATTTATTACGTGGTCTTCAAAATGCGCCAAATAACATTCTATATTCTCTCCAGGTTGGCCGTAACATGTCGTAGTTTTCAGCATTATTAAACATTTTATCTCTTAGTTGTGGAAACTCTGACATTAGCCACACTAATTTGCGAACTGACAATTTTTCTAAGCCACGTAACTGCATTGTTTTCCAAGGCTAACTGGATCAGTGGTATAAAATAGTTTAATTTCCCAAAATCTTTTTATTTCTCATCAATGGCTGATAATAAAGTATGAAAAGTATATATATTTAGAAAGCTCTTTCAATAAGGGTTACGAGCAAATATAAAAATATATAGGCTTCCATTAAAAAAAAAGTTATATATAAGAGAAAGTTATAAGAAAGTTATATATAAGAGAAAGTTATAAGAAAGTTATATATAATATCTTTTTAACTGTTTAGGCAACAAAAATATAAATATATCCATTGTATCCTACGTCAAAAAGTACCTCAAGAATGGTTTGTCAGATGCCCAAAATTATAAACAACAATGCAGTTAGAGGACATTCAAGAAATTGGCAAAATTTGAATTTTCATGGATATCTTGATAACGGTTAGAGACATCGACGTGCGGTTTTCACCAATGAATTTGAGCTATCTAGCACCAAAACACGACTTCACGTTCTCAAGATAATATTAGATGAAGCATCGAACTTTTCACAAATACACTCGGCGGGACATTCTTACGTACATTCTTTACAAAATTGAATATTGAAATAAGAAAACTTTAAATTACAAAAAGTTATTTTTTTTTAAATCCTCGTTAAACGGTATTGGGTTTACCTATACCTAAAATGTATCCTTTTCCGATTATTTCAGATTTTTCGAGCGCTTGCTGCAAAAGCGATCCTTTGACAATACAGTCATTTGTTGTAAATTGGGTTGCCTACAAATTAGTTATCAATTTTGACGTTTATGTAACTTAGGTTGGTTGATTTCATTTTTGGGTGAAAAATTAATGCAGGTATCATTTGGAAATCGAGTTATAAAGATATTTCACATATTTAGTTCTTGACAACGTTGACAAGTCCTTACTATGTTCTAAAATGGTAACCAATAGTTACTCCAATGTTGATATTATGAATTTATTTATTATTCACGGCCAGTGCCAACAAATACTAAGTAGAACCTGCAGGTCATTTAACGAAAAATATCCGAATTTGCCGCCGCTTAATAGAACAAAATTCAGAAGGTTACAATCCAATTTTATAAGTCGTGGGAAATAAAACTGGAATATATGTAAAATATGCAACCGCAACAACATTTTGAAAAATCGAATTTTCATAATTAGACTTATGCGATAATATCCATACTTCATTAACCGGGATATAAATTACTAATTAAGATAAATTACTAAAGCAAATGTTCAAATTGTTCTCCATTTCTTTCTAAACAAATCAGAATTCTTGATTGGACTCCGCCGACAATTGCAGTTCGAATTTGAATCGGCTCTAATGCATCAGAAGCCTCTCGAACTTGATTTTCCTGTGTGAAAGCAATGATATAAAAGCGCTGAATCAGGAGATAGATAAACAAATCATATAAAAGGTCGCACGTAGCATTGAGATTCACTTCTTCTGTAATAACCGCTGTACTGTGTACTTCGCTACCAACAAATAAATACGTTTTGTTACAAGTGTTTGTGTGTTTTTAAAAACTAAAACCGCTCCGGCCATAACAAAACTGGCGCAGTCAGTAGGATAGATCAGATCAGAAGACGCGATCTATCAACGAACCCTAGTGAAAGTGGTGTAATGCGGCCTTGCATCAGAAGAACACTAAGGGACGACCCACGAGTACCTCAGGCACGCAACAACAGGAGTCAAGGCGTCAGCGGCTCAAATTGCCCCGAAAGTCAAAGAACCAGTCCAAAGGATCAAATTTCCTAGAGACAACCCAGAAAACCAGAAGAGGGCTCAACTGGTCTGAGGCGAAATAAAATTAAAATTGTTCTTCTTCTTCGTCGTCGTCTTCGGACACGGAAAGGCTTAGTATGTAATAGTTATTTCGAACTAATTACACAAATAGATTTAAGTAGATTAATATCAATATACAAATGACTCAAAAATCGTTCCTTGACGATTATCATACATATCAAAACGGATCAGAAATCCTTAACAACACGTTTGATGAGTTGATCTATAAAATATTTCTACTAAATCTCAGCCCCCTTGGTAGACCAAAAAGAGGCCTCATTAATTTCTTTGCTAGCAAGGTCAATCTTGACAAAATGTATAAATTCCGTTTTGAAATTCTCACGGAGAACATTTACACTATTGAGACTATAACGACTCTGAAATCTTATCAAAAATATAATTCCTTTATCTTCATCCCACAAGTACCAATCCTATCTAATAATGAGTATCAATACTATGAACTATATCCGATCCCAAGTAAAATAAACAGCAAATTCATGAAAATGGAAACATCGTTTAAAGGGATCGCGGTTGGAGATAAAACCTATCTTCTAATGAATGAGGAATGCATACAAATTCGTCAAAATGAATATCGTTGTTATAACCAATTATAATAATTTAACAGATTGTCATTTTTACGAAGTCGCGATAAAAATTTTAAAATGAAATTATTGAACACTCACTAGCTCCTAAAAAACAATTAATTATCAATTTAAGATAAATTAAAATAGCTTGTTAGTCATAAGACTAGGTGTTATCAGCAGAATATAAAAAACATATGCGTTTTCGAGCTGTTTAACAAATTTTTGAGGTTGTGTTTTCAAAATATTACGTCGGCCATTCCATTTACACTTTTGGCATTTTAAATGGAACGATATTGCAAGCGCGGTGAGCGTTGCGAGTATTATCTGGGACGCACCCTCAGTACCAGATAATACTCGATAATACTCATAGGGCATCGTAGAAATCTACATTGGATCTTTTACTACTACACGTTTATTCGAATACAGTATTAACAAGACATATTCATTGTTTTCACGTTGTCACTAAACTATAACAAATGAACGTAAACGACATTGATTACTAGTGAAAACCATGTGCACTAGACATTTATAACAGTACCATTGTACATCACAAAATAGGTGATGTTTCAAAAAAGAACATATTTCTTTCCAAGTTTCTCCCAAATGATGAAATCTTAAATGTTGACTTAAACATTTAAGACTTCATCAAAGAAATTTGGGAAGTGCTAACCTCCAAAAATGACCGTTTCAATGAGTAGAGTGAAGTTAGCTCAAGTGGTGTCGAATTTTTCTGGAATTTGGAGGAAAAATCTTCGAGGGCAAAGCAGCGTGGCGGTTTTTGAAAACGCATCACATCTCCACGTACAAACATACATGTGTCAGTCCAAAAATAACCGCGTGATTAAACAGAAACGCATGCACACTTCGCGGATCGCAATTAAAAGCGAAGTGGGCCGTGGAAACCTGAAAGAAATATGACTCACCTCGCCAGTGCCCACTCTGGACAGCCTGTCATACTTTCTCTGACCATTGCTCCCTTGCGAACTGTTCCGTTTCTTGTTAAACTGAGATCCACCGGTAAACATCATATTTGTACACTTCGCTTTAAGGACACTGCACTGCAGAACCGATTTTCGCACTGTCGCCGTTTGGAAAATTCAAATTTCCCACCATTTTCTCACCGCACGCTCTTTTGTTTCGCACCTACGCGCGACGCCAACCATCGTTTGTCAAAGTCGACGCGGACGCCCGGAATGTTAACGCCGAAACGGGCAAATTTCGCCGTTTCCACGGAACCGAGTCGCCTTCTGCGATCAGCATGTGGGAAATCACGGAATCTTACCATGTACTCTGTCTATTTTGACTCAACTATGCCGTATGTTTATAACTGACGCTGTGGTAGGCTTTTTATTTTTAGCCGACCGTTCATTTCGCTGCATGATCGTATTCAAGAAAAAGAATCCGCTCTGTAGAACGGCGAAAAGTCAATGAACACAGGTTTCCCGCGTCCGTGGCCAACTGTGATGCGAGTTGCCACCCTGCCAACGTTTCGGGATTTCCCTATACTAAGAAAAAAAAAACATTAACAGCAAATAGTAGGATCTTTTATTACCGTCTTAGTTAATTTGAAAAAGACGTGAAAAAGAAAATCAAGAAAATTAATCTATTAATGCAATAACATGTGTAGTTGCAAATCCCACAACCTCAAGTAGACTTATGGAAAAGGATATCAGAGTTTGTCGCTCAAAAATCCTTACAATTTTGAAAAGAAATAAATATAGATGTTACACAAGTAGGAAAACCCAACTTTTGTAAAAGATATGTTAAAGCTGCTTGATCTACGAGAAAGCTTGTTCTCTCGAGCTGCTTGTGCTTCGAGAAAGCCGCATCTAAAAGTGAGCTTTCGTCGGTCGATTTCCCAGTAATTATTACCCCAGAAAAAAATTGGGAAGCCAACAGTGTGCCAGAAATTCTTCGAAGTTAACCATATTTGGGTTGTTATAAAACAAAAACAATATTTCAAAATAGCTTTCACTACGTGAAAGCCCAATGCTAGTACTCTATAAAATAGAGTTTTCGTCGGTCGAATTAGCATATGATTATACATATAGCAGTTACGCCAATTATCTAACATCTTGGTAAACATCTTGTCTTTCGAGTTTCTATAAGAAACATCGTAGAAATCCTCTCCGTGCATGTTTAAGCAGTGAACTGCAGTGAAGTTGACAAGTATTTGAAACTTTTTTTTTTAATTTCTTCATCTGAAGAAGTGATTTTTTCACGATGGATGTATTGAGGCAAGGAGATATAAACCTTCAACGGTAATGAGTGAAGAAAATTCTATTAATGTTATGGCGTATGTCAGATTACACCTCCATGCAAGCTCGAGGAATATCGAAACAAAGTGACGATGAGTGTGGGTTCTGTAATAAATAATTTAACATAAATTCAAATTTCATCCCTATAATATGTCCATACATCAAACTTTGGCGGACATGATCACTTAAATCGTGTTAAAACTTTTGTAATTGGATTCTGCAAAAATAGAGTTAAATCGCTTGTTTTTGCCCAATTTGATGTTTTCGGACGAAGTCAATTTACGAACACAAGTCAATTTAATAGGTATAATATGCACTATTTGTCTGAAGTGAATTATTTCAGGTTATTAGTAATTGCTACCTATCGCCTGAAAATTCGACGATGAAAACATTAAAACGATACCTAGAACTTAAATACAATTGCTTATTACAGATTTAGAAAGAGTAGGCAATTTTCTGTGCGATGTAATTGTTAAAATGTTGAAATTGCCCTTTTCCCCACCCAATTTGCAGAATAAACCAGGAAAAAGACAAGTTGTGCAGGGTGTTATGATTAGCTTAATTGCTCTCTGATGCCGTGAAAATTCGACCGACGAAAACTCTGTTTTATATAGTATTAGCATTGGGCTTTCACGTAGTGGAAGCCGTTTCGAAATAATTTACTTAGTTTTTGTTTTATAACAATCCAAATATGGCCAATTTCGAAGAATTTACTCACAATTTTTGTTGAGTAATTACTGGGAAGTCGACAGGCGAAAACCCACCTTTAGATGGGGAAAAGAACAAACTTTCTCGCGGTGCAAGCAGATTTAACATATCTTTGATTTTAAGGAAGGGAAACCCTCTTATGGAGAAACAATGTATAAATTTTATAGCTGGGAGTTTTATGGATATCGTAACACAGGTACGCCGGTGGAAAATTTTTGTATAAACTTTTTAAAAGTGCTATCAAAAATGTTTATGATAGCACTTGTCCATTTGACAATGAAGGTGTCGAGGTCGATGAGTTCAAAAGATCTTGAGATACCAATACCTGAAAACTTAAAATATACCTAGAATTTTTGTTTAGATACATTTTTATAATACAACTTGAAGTTCTAAAACCTTATTTTTAAAATATATTACTTGTTTTATAATAAAATATTTAAATTACTTTTTATAATAATACATATATATTTGAAACGCATTGTTGTGTACATAGAAATCTGATGTGAATTCTGTAATGTTTTAAGGTGAAATAAATGAAAGGAAAAAACTAATAGTTTGAACAACCGCCTAGTCGTTGACAGACTAGAAAGTTAAGTTGGATTTATTTAATTATAAATAATATATATTAGTAGGTAGTATTTAAAATATTGTTCTGAAAATGCTTCATAGGTATATGTATAGTTAATTTTAAGACAAACTTTAAATAAATATATCCTAAAGTGCTTTCTAAAGAAGCTGCGCTTTAAGGACGACGCTTCTGAAAAATTTTCGCACAACATTTTGCAGAGGTATTGTTATCAGTAGAACCTTCATTTTTATGTTGCTATTATGAAATAATATTACAAAGCGTGTTCCACAAAGAAAACTTCCGATGCATTTTTCAGCGAAAATTGTTTGTCGCTTTAAAACTTAGCCTATATGTTAATAAAGTGATCTTCAAATTCGACACAGAATTTTAATAGACGAATCGTATTCTAAAGAAAAATTGAGAAAAAAACGAACAATGGATATTAACTATATAATCCCCCTAAGTTTCGTTTGTAAATATTAAATTCTGGAATATCAGATTATGAGGT
This sequence comes from Diorygopyx duplodentatus, assembly GCA_033557515.1. NCBI lineage: Eukaryota > Metazoa > Arthropoda > Insecta > Coleoptera > Scarabaeidae > Diorygopyx > Diorygopyx duplodentatus. Next base: position 8,651 of record JAWQRJ010001586.1, on the reverse strand, counting down.
GTCGAATATGCTTCTCTTTCAGTCTCCTAGAATCTGAATGTAATTTTTTTCAGTATCCTATTATTACCATTTTTTTTTATTTTCAGTAATGTTCCACATTTCTATAATACTAAAGAACAATTACTTGGGGACATCACGACTGTGTTTTAATACGAAAATTATACAGAAACCACCTTTTGTATTTGGAACATAGAGGAATATTATTGCTTATGGTAGTTCGTACCATTTGTACCTATTTGAGTTTTACCATGTCTGAATGAAAACAAAAAAAAATCAAAAGAGTTCATGATTCAAAATATTTTTCCAATATACTATCCTATTTACTCTATACGTATTATTGAATTTTTGAATCCACCGACTTTACTTTTGAACTTTGTTTTAAAGTAGAACGATTCACAGCTTAAAAAGCATTTTAAAAATGTAAATGCTCTAAAGTTTTTTTCCAAAAAATTTCAAATAACTTAATGGAAAATGAAGACGTGAATATATACAAAACTGACAAAAAGGAATTGAATTATGTTGTATATTATTGAATTAGTTTTAGGTGTCAGTATCTTCGACTGGGTTCAAGTGTAGCATAGTTGAGTGTATAAGTAGTTTATTTTAGCTTGCAATCAAGTTTTTCGCGATTTTATGGAATTTATGGTCGATTTTACGGTGGAATTTATGGTCAAACATACATATGTCTAAAGTTTTTGTATAAATAAAAATGTGCAACTTAGTTTACGCACCTTCTCATGTATATGATTCTATTTTCTATAATTCTACGGGGGTTTTCAGACACAGTTGTTGACAGCAAATCTATGTTTGGTATGACAGGTATAAAACATTCGAATAAAAGCTCACTTCTAAAGATGTTTTTCTGACATTTTTTTAATATCTATTAAATAAATGCTACTTTACTTATTACAATTTCACGTTTCCTCGATTTTTGAACACCCTATACATATATTATACCGACATTCTACCTACGGCCAATACTTTTCAGGTCATTCCAACATTTTTGTAAAGCTTTATAAAAGCATAGTGTGTAGTATACTCTTCTTCATTGAGGCAAATATTAATTCTTGCTAACTGCACCTTAGAAAATGTCAAAATTTTATAAGAGAAAGTTTTATTTAATTTTATTTAGTCAGCGAATGCCAAGCTTGAAATAAATAAACATAAAAATTTTTTTTTGTAAAAACGTGATTTTTTCTCAAATTTCAAAGGGCTGACTTTTCAGGAACGCATTTTTGGATGTAGACAAATTAGTTTATTTCAACCTAACGAAGATGTACACAGAATTTGGGGCACTGTTTATTCATTTGTCACATTCTATCCAAATTGAAGCAATTTTCTTCAGTTGATTTTTTTTAAATAGTTAAATATACGAATAACTTATAACTTATGTCCTTAAGTAATGAAGCACAGAGCAAGACTTTCTCATATACAGGAGGTTTTGTATTTCTATAAATACTCTTTCTATGAAATAATACGCAGTATTATTTCATATTTTTATATTTCCGCCCATTTGACGAATATACGGAAATCCATTTGGTAAATATCTTATACAGGATTTTCATTAATGATTAATAGCCACGTGACTGCTTACCGTCTAAGTGCATATTGAGTTACCTAGAAAATTTAGGGATTTTTAATTGATTTTTGGTGATTTATCACTAGCGTTTGCTCATTTTCTCGTTTATTACATATTTTTGTGGTTTTCATAGGAAACTGACAAAAATATGTAATAAACGAGAAAACTCTGTTGTTTGCGTTCAAGGTCAGTACAAACGATTTTAATCTGTACCTTTGGAACTTAAGGACCGATTTTATAGTCTGGTTGGACGGTAGTTAAACGCAACCTCCGGGTGATCATAGAATTTCTAAACTGAGCATTATTGGCCTAAAATGTTTTGTTTATGACCGGTAAACTGTTTCAGGATTGTTTATACTTCCGAGCAAGATGCTTTTATAATTATTTCGCCCATTTTCGAAGTGGCAATCCCGATGGATCCTGGATTTATTCGGTGCAATCATGTATCGATCAATTTCAGGAACAGTTTCCAATTATGTTCGATTATCATGGGTTTCTAATAATTATATAATCATAAAGTTCGTCTTGTTGGCCGTTTCACTAACAAAAGTTACATTTGCGAGGAAAGATCCCCTGCAAGGTCGAAAAAGTTAACCGAAGAAGCTATCGAAGACATTAAGAACAGATGTAACAAAGTCCAACAGAATTTCTCCCTAAGGTATTAGCACAGGCAGACTTCTTTGTTTTATTTCTTGTTTTTCTTCTCATCACTATATTTTTGTACGTCTCTCGGTGAGTACTTGCCATAAAGCATCGCGTAAAAATCTTCAGATGCATCCGTACACTGTTGTTCAACAACTTTTCCTTTCGTCCCGCCTTTTTCCTGATTATCATCAGAAAATGACTATTATTATTGGTTTAATGAAAATATGAACAACAACGACATGCTAGATTTAATATTTTTCACTGGCGAGTCTTGGTTTCAATTATCTGGGTTATCTACCTTATCAGCCAAAATTACAGATTTTAGAATACACAAAATGGGATATTTCCAGCAAGATGGCACAACTGCGCATACAGCAATTTTTCATACAGCACCATTTCTGCAACAATTCTATGACAATCAGGTGATTAGCCGTGGGTTATGGCCACCTCGTTCACCTGACCTTACCCCACCTGATTACTTTCTTTTTGGACATCTTAAAACAAAGTTTTCAGAAATAGACTGCACCACATCCAGGTGTTGCAAGAAGCAATAGAGCAGGAAATTAAAAATATCACAGAAGAGCAACCTTATAATGTCCACATGACGTGATAATTTATGTTTACAACAACAAGGCCAGCACTTTTACACCTGATTCTAAATGTATTTTCCTGAGTGATTTTTAATTAGAAGTCCTTTTTCCAGTAACAGCTCTAGTTTTTGAGCTATGAAGAGGAGCGATTTTTACAAAAAATATACCAATTTTAAGCTACAATCTTTTATTACACTAGGCTAATTTGAATAAAATTTTCTTTTGTAAGATTTTCTCGCACGAGCAGACTTAGGAGCACTACTTTGAATGCTCCAACAGTAGTCAGCCATCATATTTGCATTCCAATTCCAAGTTTTGTAATCCCATTGCAGCCATTAAACCAGGAATATTGCTGCAAAACACAAAGTTGTCCTCTTCAGAAAAGAAAGGGAGTAAATTCTTTTCCCTACTGCGATAGACCGAGATATTTGTTTCTGGTGTTACTAGATTTCTTTCTTTCAACTAGAAGCTAGAAGCTCTGATGCTATTTTTGACAGTCCGAGATCTTTGATCAAGTCGTCTAGGTCATTTTGATTCAGTGGTTTAGCTTCGACGGGGCAGTAAAAGTCACAATCCTTACCATCATCACTATCTTCTGGGTGTAATGTAATTTTTAAGTCAACAAAAAAATTAAATTCATTTTAATTAATAATAAGTAACTATTATATGAGTTTATACCTCCAGCGATGCAAATTTCGAAGTTACAGATTATGTTTTAAAACAGTTTTTAATCATATTTTAAACATCTTTGGGTATAACAAAAGAATTCTTATTGTGTAAAATGGTGGGATAGTAACAACTTTTCCATTTTTCTAAACTGCAAACAAAAAATAGATGTCGCTGATTTAAATTTACAAAGGCGCCATCTAGCAGATACATTACTAAACACACTTCTTCTTGTACGACGAATTGTCAAACATGGTATGTCATCGCGTATTTTAATAATTTTCTTCAATAATCGTGCTCATCCTTCATTTTAATTACAAAAACTAGTGATATATCAATTAAGAACACGTTCATCTACCTGCCAATTTATATATTTTCAATCCTACGGCTTTAAGAGTTGAAGTGCAATTGAACGCAATACTTTGAGGTTATATCAGGTTATGTTTTGATATCAGACTTTATTTTCCAGACAAAAGGCACTTCCAGCTTTGGTAAACGTCGTAATAAGACACACACGCTGTGTCGCAGATGCGGTAGATCTTCCTACCACATCCAAAAATCACAATGCGCCCAATGTGGATATCCCTCGGCAAAGATGCGTTCATGTAAGTAAATTTTTGTTTTGGGAAGGCAAACGGTTGTAAAATAACACAAACGTTTTTGTTCCGTAGACAACTGGTCGATTAAAGCTAAGAGGAGGAAGACGACCGGTACCGGGCGTTGCCGTTATTTGAAAATCGTACGCAGGCGTTTCCGCAACGGCTTCCGTGAAGGTGGCAAACCTGCGCCGCGTAAAACACATAATTTGTAATAAAATTATTTGTATTTAAATAAAACGTTTTAAAAAGGTATACACAGTTTTTTATCTTCAATTGTTTTTCTCACCACTTCCATCAATTTTTTGAATATTTACTTTCTAAAGTCATAAAAGGAAAGAGATAAAGGAAATTGACCGACAATTGAAAATATGTTTTCTATTAATAGTTTTTTAAACTGATGTAGATATCTTAAAAGACTGCAGAAGATCGAAAGATGCTCAAAGTGTTTTGAAACATACTGAACAACTTTTCAGTAACCACTACAAATGTTCATTTACGATCTGTATCAGTAAATCTAATAAAGTCATATTACTGCCGGTTCCTGGCAACTCCAGACAAAATTAAAAAAATGGTTTTGTCCCTAAAAAACATTAGTACTATGGGAGAAGACAAAACACCAACAAAACTCTTAGAATTTACTAGTGATGTGATAGTGAAACCATTATGTTTAACAGTAAATAAAATGTTTGAAAGTTTCAGGACACAAACACTCATTAGTTATTCCAATATATAAAAAGGGAAGTCCTGTATAATTTAGGGAAAATATAGGTCAATAACGTTACCCTCTAAGATAAACAATATTTTTGGAAAAACTAATGGTAATTAGAATTAAAGAGCAAGACATTCTAGAAAAATATAAATTAATCAGTGCAATAAGAGTTGTTTATAATATAAATGAAATCATTTTAGCTGGATTAACCTTATGTGAAACTGGTAGCTGCCTTCATAGATCTTTCTAAGGCTTTTGGCAGCATATGCCATAACATATTAAGATCTTAAAAACTATTAAAGCTATAAATTCAAAAGAAAATTTAAAAAAATTAATCCAAGCTAAAAACTAGTATGTTTATTAATTTTAAAAAATTATAATCTTATTTCTAGCAATTTCTTTTAATATGATAATCCTCAAAACATTTTCCAACACATAGAGGAATCTCACAATGTGAGCACATGAGGTTTCTCTCATTTTGTCCTGTTTTTTGCAGACTCTGCAATGTCTTTGAGGAAACTTTTTTTCCTGGAACTATGAATTTTCACAAGCCTATGCTGTTTCATATTTCCTGAAAGCCTAATTGGTGCATCTTCACGAGAGACTCTCTTTGTTGCACTTTCTGAACGAACATAGTGATTTTCAATACAATCTTTTGCAACTTGTAAAAAAGGAAAATCTGATTTTCTTTGACGGATTCAGTTTCTTGTATACCGCAAATGAATTGAATAAAGCACGATTTAGCATAAACATAAAAGCCTTTTTTGTCCATTTGACAGTTTTTTTTATAATTGGATTATAAGAAAGATATTGATCTGCCAAATCAACACCCTTCATATACATATTGTACTCCATAATACTTTCAGGTATTTTACCAATTTCTATCATTCGCGCCTGACGTATTGTTGAAATCATTCTTATATCTCTTTTATCTTTCCAGACATTTATTAAAACTTCACCTTTTCTACGGAAATCCTGTTATCCATTTCTTAACTTAATTCTTTTTAGATCTTGAGGTAACCCACGATTTACTCTTATTGTACCACAAATTCCAAACTTCTTGGAAGGTAATTTCTCTGCCAACTCAACACTATTATAATAATTGTCCGTGTAAATATGATGCCAAATATTTTCATAATTATCTAAAAGATTTTGCAAATTTTGTGCACAACTCCTTAATAATTTAAATTTTGATATACAGTGCATTTTCGCTAATCCGTATCCTTGATTATCCGAAAACCGCGATACACCGAATATTAAATTTACGTCTGATATTAAAAAGAAGCGGCAAAAAATTATAAAGTGAGTTATATTTTATGCATATTTTTTCGGATAAATTTGCACCTTCATTCTCTTTTGGTTTTGTTATACAGAACATGTATAATACATATGAATTTATTTGTACATGTATGTATAATAAAAATATAACAATATAAGTTAATAAATGTTCTTTTCTTATGAACCTTGTAAGTTTTTTTTTAAAATTCGGTACTCCCCATTTTTCAGTAATCCGAATTGAGTCCGTTTTAATTACTGCGGATTATTGAGAATACACTGTATATCCACTGTCTGATTTGCATAACATTCTCACAACTTAGCCGTATTTACTACTCTTTCCTGGGTTATAAACACGGAAACTTAGTCGACCTCTGTAAGGTATCATTGCTTCGTCCAATGAAAGATTTTGTTCCGGTTTATAAACTTTATCAAATTTATTTAAAAAATATTCTATTATTGATTCTATTTTGAAAAGTCGACCTGCGTTTTCTGGCGTTTTATCATTATCAGAAAAATGTAAGGATTGTAGTATTTGTCTGAATCTATTTCGGGTCATGACTTTACCAAAAATTGATGTTTCAATGTGTGGACCAATAATCGTTTATACCATTTTTCCTCACTTGTCCAATTAAAATATTCAACCCAAAAAATTGCTTCACTTCGGATATTGTTGTATTTTCCCACTGTTTAGTGTTTTTTACACATTTATACATGTATTTGTGCATATTTTGCATATATGATTTCTATTTGTTTCTGTTACTAATAATTCAAAAAATTCTCACCAAACCAAACCACCTTTGTAAAATGTATGTTTTTCTATGATTTTTCATAGTTTAATTACTCTTTTAATTACAATATTAACTTTAACACTGGTTTATTGTGAAGTTGGTTACAAAAAAAAAGATATACTTTAACACGTTGTCTACCATAGACCAAAGTTTTGATTCTAATTTTACTAGTGTATAAGCAACCGTCTATGGCAGTTAATGTGTTAAATTAAACAAAACACATTTCAAGGCCGATTTATTATATCCTTTTTTATACAGGTGGAGACTATTCTGTATTGTAGATACTTATACATAGAACTTAATAAAATAAGTAATTGCAGTCTTCCTTTATTTAATTATTAATACACAAACATCAACTTATTCAAAAAAAAAGTAATAAGAAGAAAATTACATTTTAATTAATAAAAGAAAATTGTTATTTTTCTATCAACAATTAAATATGGTTTAACTGAAATTGGTGGACATTATCGGATTGATATGCAAATATAACTGTATCGGGGGTACCTGTTTCTGTAGATATAATATTACCAGTCAGAGATGAGTCTAAAAAAATATTTATTTTACTTACCACATACATACATAAATACATACATCATTCTTATGTCACAAACATTTACTGATGAAAGACTATTTGGAACTTACTGTAGTTATCATCTGGTAGCTCTTCGAAAAGTCCTTCGCTAGTGTGCAGATTTTTGTCACTTTTTGCGGCCTAAAACAAGCAAACTAAATAATCGTGTTCCTTCGATGTTTCAAATAGAATACATCTCTGTATTTTTGCAGGTACAACTTTAATGGTTCGACGTAATGATCGAAACCCAGTGAGCTCATGGCGAATAGTATGTCTTCTCCGTTTATCGTTTTCCTCTTTTCCAAGTGACATCGTTCGCTAGCCTCACTGGTAATGAAACTTATAAATTCTGATACACATTCTTGCACACATTCTCTTGCATCTTTTGCGATCTACAAGAGGGATTAATTAATATTTCGAATAAATAACACTGTCTATGTGCTAACAGACAATAGATAACCACCATAAAAGTACGGCCATTTCATATAATTTAAGATGAGATTCATTAGAAATGAATTTCAACGCATATGGGTGAATGATGGGTATATATACAGGTGTCTACCATAGATCGTCCATTAGAAATATATGGGGGACGGATAAAGCTAGAAGTCTGACAATTTGGATTTCAATATAGTAGGAAGAGAACTAAAAGATAAAAATATTTTGAATAAGCTGTCGGTTCCGGTTATACCGGAAGTTGACGACAGCTATGTTAATTTAAATGGAATGATAATGTTCACACTTCATTAACCATTAATTGAGACATTGAACTTTTCAGAAACACACCCGGAGGGACATTGTTACGTACATTCTTATCTTCTGCATTGAGCAACGAGATATGTCCAAATCAGCTACGGCAGCACGAAGTGAGACGTTTGGATTAGCATGAAAATAAACTAAAACCTTAGTGACAGTGTTCTCGTCATTCGTAACTAGTTTAGACAGTTTAGCTTTTCGTGTTGCTTCAGTTGCTTTCCCATTAGTTCTCCAGTTGCTTCCAACATTGTCAAGAACTAAACATGTGAAATATCTTCATAACTCGATTTCCACCCTAAATATTAAATCAACCAACCTAAGTTACACTGCTGTTTAAAAAAAGATGGGACAGCAAATATTTAGCTGCGTGAATCAATCTATCCTGTCAGTGTCAGATCTGATTTATTAAAAGTCAAAATATTATTTGCGTAAATATTTTAATTTAATTGAGAGCTTAAGAATATGCCTGC
>JAWQRJ010001585.1:0-15466 GCA_033557515.1 Diorygopyx duplodentatus | reverse complement strand
CCCACACTTTTGAACACGCTAAAGCCAATACCGAAAGAATATTTCAAATCAGTGATGCCCAACTTTGTCGAAATCGACTTTGAAATGGGCAGTTCCGCGGTCGCGCTAGGACAGAATTTTTTTTTTTAATCAACTTCCGGTCCGAGTCTCCAAATTTTTATTGTCGATTTGGGCGTTTTACGGTGTGCCGAATATAGTACTGATAGAAAACTTCCAATAAAAGGTGCCAAACTTTGTGAAAATTAATTTCACTCATTTGGGGGTTGGTTACCCCCTACCGGGGGGTTGTAGATTTTCAAAATTAGTTGATTGGGATTCTCTACGCCTGTACTGATAACGTGAACGATGTTTTGTTGCATTTACTATACCAAATACCGCAGTATAAAATTTTTAAATCTATGGCTGGGATCTATGGCTAACTTCACACCAGTGTTTTAGTAAGATTTTGTTTATTTTTTTGTGAATGTTTGCTAATTATCAGCATATACCGGGTGACCCACTGAGGGTGGTGGTGGTATATGTTTTAGAATGGAGTTTGCGTGAAATTTTTTTTTCCATTAACCCGACATTGGTCGCGCTAGGCTAGTTTTCGCGTTGTGGGTCGCGCGCGAGATTTTCTCTGCTATACAATTTCACGTGTTTTTTTCGAAATGAAAAGTTTTCACCGAAAAAAGAAATTCCAATGGTACAAAAAACACTTTTTTGACCAAAAACTCAATTACACTGTGCCTTCGACATGATTCTAAAAATTCTGAAACTAGGAAGAAAATAAATTACTTGGTGGGAACCCGGTATACAGATCAATTTTTTTTTATTACCGAAATTACTGAAAGGTTATAGTATTGTACGATTTTAGATTACTCTTAATCTAACATTTAAGCCGGCCGGTTTCTGTTTGGTTCACGAACGTTTTCTCCTCTCTCTGCCAGCAGCTTACATAACTGGCGACATGTACTCGCGCCAGCAGTCGGGCCCGGGCGGGCCGGCGACGCCGAACGCGCCGCCGAACATGACCTCGTCGACGGCGAACTCGAAGCCCGGCTCGGACTACAGCAGCTACGCGACGTACGGCTCGTACAACGCGGCCGACGCCGGCTACGGGCCGCCGGCTCGCTCCTACAGCAGCGACGCGGGCAGCCAGGTCGGCGGCTACTCGTCGCAGCCGCCCAACGCAGGTGCTAAACATTTCAATGATTTTAAAGAGTGGCCCACTTCTTGACAACCTTGCTCTTCTTCTTCTTCTTCGGTCGAGTGCGCGGCGGCGGACGGCGCGGCCGCCCCGCCCAAGGCCGCCGAGCCCGTCGTCGCGCCGTGCGGCCCCGCCGCTAGTAGTAACGGCCACCACCACCACCACCACCACCACCCGGCCCACCACCACAACCAACACGCGGCCGGCGCGTGGAAAAAACGGTCGGCCGCGCCGCCCGCCGCCGGAAAAATCGGCGGCTACGCCGATTAGACAGACATATTGGTTCGCGCCGGAAAATTATTCTATTCTCGGGGAGGGGTTTTTCTTTTTTTTCGGAAAAGGGGGAAAAAGTTTTTCGTTTCAAAATTTTCGCACTGCACCGTTAATTTGAAAAAGGAAAAAAAAAAAACGTTACAGCCACTTGGAAGTTTCTCAATAGGTGGTTATTATCGAAACCTCTTTCGAAAAAGAAATGTTACAGGAAATGTTAGATTTATTTTGCATTCATTAATTATGGATGCAAATAAAATTGATTGCCCTTTAGAGCAATGAAGTTTAAAAAATTCTTTAGGAAAAAATCTAAAAAATTTCAATTTCTAAATTTCAAATTCTTTGGTTTTTTAAATCTACATTTCAAAAAAAAACATTTTTAGTCATTGAATAATGTGTGTTGAAAAAGTAATTTTTAGTCAGAACAATTCTGATACTAAAGAAATAATTGTGAAAATTTAATTTAATCGAACATCATCGAATTGAGGTTAGATTACTCTATAACCACTTATCGGTATGCCTAATTATTTTTCGGTTACAATTTTCGTACACTCGAAATCTTGTTGGCTTCTTTTCTTAAACTTGAGAAACTTTCAACTAACGGTTTTTAACAAAAAATTAAAAAGTCGATTAAATGAAAACAGCAAAGAGATCTAATTCGGGAAAATAATAAATAATTCAAAATTTTTTTTTTAATGAAAATTGTGGGTCTGTGGATCTCTCAAAATAGGAAAACAACAAAGCTAAAAAATAATCGATATATATTGAAAGCGATCGGGAAACTCTCTAGCGATCTCTATAATTTTACCGAAGCAAAAACGAAAGCAGTTAATAGTAAACTTGAAAAAGGAGATTTTCGTTTTTTCGTACAGACGCTTCGTAACCTCTTAGATATCTTTCCGTAGACGATTGACGCGGCTATCGGACGGACCGTACGGCTGATGTTGACTAATTTTAAGCACCGCTCAACTTGTTAAGGGTATATATTAATTATTATAAAAATGATAGAAAAGAAAAACGAGACGCTACTAAAATAGGTGTATAAATTTAATCGTTCTTTTTTTTTTTTTTAAAGTAATTTTGCTATTTGTTCTTTGCCTCTTTTTCGGGGAGCGTCCCTCGAAATTAATCTCATCGCGCACCCTCCCGTTCCTCTTATACACGCGTTCATTTCTAATTTAGGTTCTCTCCTACGCCCCCCCAAATATGAATGTTGTGTTTTTCTTTAAATAGTTTTAACTTTTTTTTTATAAGGAGATGTACATAAATAGTTCTTCTACAATGAAAGAGAAAAAATGCATTTACAATAGCAATTATTAACGATTAATTCTAAATAATTTATTTTACGAAATACAATTCCTTTTTTTTATATACGATTATGTATGATAAGTAATTGTTTAACGACCAAACCTGTCTGTTTCTAGTCTATAATAAACACGTTTATAGAAGTCCTCCCTTTTAAGATAAGAATTTTATTATTTACAATCGAGGTAGTTAAATAATTTTGGCGGACGCTCCGAAAACGTTTAATTAAAGTAATTAACGATAAATGCACAACCACTATAATAGACAGTTCTTTAACGTTATAAGTAGATAGGAAAATGATCTGGCTGTAATAGAATATCTAAATAATGTATTGATATATATATAATATATTTAAACATAGAGCTATATATATGAATATATTTTAAAACGAAATAAATTTTAAAAGAAGATCGGTACGACCGTATATATACGGATATATATAAGTGTACAGTGTACAGTTACGATTGTCGTACGTGTTATATACAGTCGTATCGGGATATAGCTGCTTTTTCAATTGAAGCAACGTTTTTAGCTTGTACGATGAATTTTATCTGTCGACTGATTCTCTACGTTCTATTATTATTTATTATTAAAGACCTAGGAAATTTTTAAATAAATCATCTTATTAGTTAAGTAAAAGAATACAAGATACAAAATGTTCGGGGGCCTTATTTTAATTAAGTAAAAAAAAAAATCGTATATATAAAATAAACATGAAGATCGAGAAATAGGTAAATATAATTAATTAATTCTTCATATATATAATATATATAACTATATAATATTGAATAAGTAATAACAAATGAGCAAAAAAGAAACAGTAAGAGACGAAGCAAAAACATAATAACTAAATAGAATTAATTATTAAGTATTTATTATACCTAATAATAATTTTAATTTTTATTAATTATAATTAGACCATTGTTTCTTCTATAATTTTTTTTTTTGAACGATAACGTTTTGATTTTTACTGTGGTTGTGATTTTATTTAATTCTACCCGTTTTAATTTTTTTATTTTCGACTCGTAGTTTCTATACTCCTGCGCCAATTATTGCTATTCTGTTCCGAACACTTATTATAAGAACAAGCCTTAACGATATGAATACCGATGGTAAAAACTTAATTTTAGATAAAATTACTTGTCGGCCGGTCCGTCTGCTGCCACGATTATAACGTCGTCGTAACGTGTATCAATATGTCTATCTAATCCCTAAACCTATAACTTTACACTATATATACTTAACTATATATAGTAAGGTAGTAAGGTGGTCTTTTATTACATATGCACATATATACATATATTTTAAATCACTTTTTTTTTTTAATTTTAATGGAAAAACTTTCTCAACTCTTATTTTTTTTTAAAAGCAACTATTATTATTCCTACTTTTACTGATATCTTAAGCATTTTTTAAAAATTTCTCTTTTTACTATATATATATATATACACACCTATACAATTATTATTATTATTATTACTACTATATCGTTTATATATACGTTTAATTAATCAGGAATTTAATAACAACCACGATATATATGATAGTAACACACAGGTTTTTCTTTATTAATTTTTGTTTTCTAGTTCTAAATAACGATTTATTTTTCTTTTGTACAATATTGATTAGAGTCGATTATTTACTCGACTCGTTCTCTTTTTAATTAATTAATTAATTAACTTGTTTGTTGGAGACTTTAAGACAAACAAAACGACTAACATAACAAACTCTTTGTTATAATTAATTCTAAATAGTAAGAGCAAAGATATTGTGTCGTCTGCACTGTGTATAATTAATAATATATATATAGAGCTGTTAATTCTAGATGCATATATATATATAAAACATATTGAGCGTGACGTAGATGCGGAGTGCAAATTTTGAGTAATTAAGCAATTCGGACATCGAACAAATAAAAATGTCGTCTGTCGAATTGTCTGAAAAAAAATTTACAACGTAAAACTAGGTTGGACATAAATAATTTTTGAATTTTCTTCTATAATTTTTTCTTTAAACGGTAACGTTTTAATTTTTACCGCGGTTATGATTTTATTGAATTTTCTACCTCTAATTTTTAAAAACGTCAAAAATAAAACAAAAATGAATACTATGTATTTGAAATTGTAAATTTTATTGTTAGCAATAATTATAATTTTTATTAATTGGTTTTTCTTCTATAATTGTTTCTTTAAACGATAACGTTTTGGTTTTTGCTGCGGTTGCGATTTTATTTAATTTTCTACCCCTGACTTTTAAAAATATTAAAAATAAAACAAAATTCAAAAATTTCATTATTTTTTAAATAAATTATATATAATTGTCATTTTGATTTTTTTTTTAATTGGAAAAAATCAAGAAAATATTGGAAAAGGTTTCAAAAAGAAGACCAAATTTTTTAAACTGTTTGAAAAATTTCGTTCCTTAATGTAAAAATTTTTTTTTCTCTTAAATTAATAAAATTTTTGAATTTTGTTTTACTTTTGATACTTTTTTTAAAATTTGAACGACTATTTTTTCATTTTTTTATTAATTTATTAATTTATTAAAATTTCAATTTATTAAAAGTTCAATTTTTTTTTAAATTAAAATTTATTTGAGTACAAAAATGTTTGGAACTCAAAAATTGTTTTAATTTTATTTTCAGTATTTTCCTTAGCTGATGAAATATATCGTATTTCTTAAAAACTCTCTGCGAATGAGTCATATTGTCCCTCGTTTAATTGTTAATTAAAAAAACATTGGTCCACCCTAGTATACACGAAAGTGTTTTAAATTGAAAACGAGTGAATTAGCAGTGAAGATGTCGAAATAGAAAAAAGAACGTTGCCTTATTTGTTTAGACGAAAAAAAAGAATTAAAGAGATGATGCCCCCATAGGAAAATTTTATCAATTAGTATTATACTATTTACTATTAATATCGACTTAGACTTAGCAATCGTTTTTGTTTTTTGCGACGAATGGTGTTTCATTATTTATTTTCTTTTAATTATTTATAGTTTTGTTGGTCTATTTTTTTTTAAAAATAATTTAATAATTCGAAGAAGTATAGATAATACATAAAATAACAAATAAGGAGATACAATACACATACAATTACACAAACACACGAGTATATTATAATATACATTCGTTTATTTAAGTGAAACGATATACAAGCGAAAGAACAAGTCGCTGAGACCTTAATTAACTAAATTGACGATGTAACGATAATTTTAAAAACCGTAGAATTTATTGGTTAAAATAGGCTATAAAAGTACAGAGCTGTGCATACCAAGATTTTAAAAAAAATGTTAGTTTTCGAAATGGTAATAAATAATTTAAAAATGGTAAACTTTAAAGTACGTTTTAAAGTAGGTTTAATTCCAGATGTTAGTTAGAATAACGAAGTGTAATTCTAAACAATTTAGATGCGAAATCCAGACTGATGTACAGAATACAAAAAAAAACTAAACGTAAAACTTAAAGTTAATGGTTAAGTTTTCTTTATTAAAATATCTAAACGTAACTTGTACAATAAACGGTAACAAAATATGAACTTTCGTGACGATATAGTGCAATTCCTCCTCTAAATAAGTTTCGATTGCATAAGTTTTAGGAACGTTAGATTGTAAATGTTCACTCAATTCTCTCTTAGATCAACCGTTGCTCAACAAGTTGTGTAATTTTAATTTTAAAAATAATCGTAAACAAATCGAAACAGAAATTGTATATTTAATATATGAGTGTGGACTTACTTAAGTGTACAGGAGAGTTTGTTTTGTAATTCATAAGGACAAATAGTTACTATTCGAGTAAAATTAGATTGAATTTTTTAAACGCATGGGCGCTTTGACATAAATCAACAAACGACGCAAATCGTATGTACGACCAAGCTTGATTGTCACTTATCGTTATTCTCTTTTTAAGTTCAGTTACATTTTTTTTTTTTTTTTTAATACTACATATGGTGTATCTGTAGAACAGAACTGAACTGTCAATTTGTTTGACAGTTCTGTTTCTCAAGATATTGTTAGTCATGAACGTTTTTTTTTTTTTTGTGAAGCGAATAATTGTAATGGTAATTAAGCGAGGTTGTTTAATTGAATAAAATAGTAATAATTATACAGATGACTGTCTTAAAGCGATATATGACTCTTATAACTTTCCACCTAAAAAAAAAAAAAACCTATACATATACACATATATATATCTATCATTTTTTAGATGTTTTTTTCCGTATTGTTTCCTTTTTTTATTAACTATTATACGAACACACAAATAAAATAATTAAACTCAAAAGGGGTTTTTCATTTGCGTGATGCTCAACCGAAATGAACAACTCCTGAAACGTATATTATTATTATACTTATATATAAATAATATCATATATAGTAAAAAAAAAAAAAGTACCGAAATCTGATATAATAGAGAGAGAAATAATGCATACAAACAAGAAAAAAATAAATAAAGAGAAATTAAATAGTAGAGAGCGGTACTTGTTATAAATATCTCGAGACCTGGGTTGCAAAGTAGACGTTTTAAATAATAATAATAATAAAAGATGACGCGACGAGTTCTATTCTAACGCATATATATATATAAATATTATTACTACTATTACAATAATGATACTATAAATATTACTGATTAATTAATTACAATTTAATATTAGTAGTGCATTTGTATTTGGGGTAGTTTATAAATATACATAATATACATATAACGATATACTTTTAGCATGAACTTAGATGAATTAATTATTAACACAATTTTACTTAAAAGTGCAACAGAGCGCATGATGATAATGTACCTCGTTGGTTTCGCTCTAGAAGCCGGTGACAATTGAAAAATTATTAAAAATACATGATATCAGTGTTCTGGAGTTTATTTTTCGAAAAACACCCAACGGGCACAAACCACTCAACGTTTTATCAGAAAGGCGAATAAGCGGGGCGGCGACGTACATTCAAATTCCATTCGTATCGTAGGAAATTATTATCATCAACATCATAGGAAAATGAGAACGCATTAGTATTTTTTGTTTGTTAATGTCTTTTTGTCTTTCTGGTAAAAAACGATGGTTTGGTTCATCCTTTAAAAACTTCCCGTAAACATTAATAACAATAACTGATTCACGTATTTATCGAATGGCAAGTCAAGGAGTAGGCTCTTCTATTTTTTTTTTATTACGTATAAAAGAAATTACGAAACCACCCCCCGAAAATAATTTTTTTGGGCCAACTTCCGAGCGCGTATCCCGGCTCTCGTCCCTTCCCCCCCGCCCCCCACGCACGCCCTCTACCCCCATGTCCCCGATGCTCTGTTCACAGCTGCGACGTCCAGCGAACAGAATCCGGAAAACGTCCCCGCGAGCCAGACCTATGTCCTCTATAGATCCTCGTCATCGACGATGGCCGGCAAGGGTAAACGTGGGAATCTGAACTCTTCCTCTACGTCCGTAGGTGATTATACGGCGGCCGGCGGGGACTCGTACGCAGGCGGACCCCAACGTGGAAACTCTTACAATAACCCGTCTCAGCCGTACCACCCGTACAGGCGGTAAACCGAACGCGACCGACCGAACCGAACCGATTCGACGAAGTGTTCTTACATTCCCGATGCTTCACAAAACGGCAGAAAAAATAACACTCGAAAAAAAATAATAAATAAACAAACACTGACAGATTTACAACAACAAAAAAATAACTGATAAACCAACCCACCACCACCCCTAATAAAAAAATAATAAATAAATAAATATTATATACACGAAGAAATACAGACACGAATGACACAACATTTATATATATCTTTATATATATAATAATAATAAACGGAATGGGTGAAATGTGCGTAACTACTGATAACATAATTATACTTTGTCCCGTTTTTGTGAACTAATATTAACGTTTATACCCCCCTTGTAATCGTGTAGTTATTTCTTTGTTCTCTTTATTAACTTTGAGCAACTTTCGATTGATTTATTTGCAATCTCGGACAAACGGTTTCGCTCTATCTCCATCGAGCGACTTTGATCGTGAACTTTCCAAGATTTTTTTTTTTTGTTGTTGAAGGGTCAAACCCGACTTTATTTTATACCTTGTCGTTCAGTTTCTTTACGTTTTTCTTCAATTTTCTTAGTGCGTCGCTAATTCATGTATTAAATCAACTATTATTATTGGTGTAGTAATAAAAGATTAATTTTAATTTAGTATAGCATAGCTTTATTTTTACCAGAAACCAACCCTAGTTGCAGCTCGCGGATGTGCCTTAGTCCTAGAAATTTTAGGTTAGGTTTAAGTTCACGCGTGGATATCTTTAAAAATGCTCTGGGCAGTATTTCTAAGGATTGATTTTTCTTTAGACTAACACTTAAGTTAAATTAGATTAAATAAGACTAAAGTACGTTAGAATATAAGCAATTATAATATCGACAAAAACCTAACCTATAATGACACCAACTATACTCTGTTTCGAAAAGAAGCGAAGCAATACATCTGTCTGCGGAGGCGATTTCAGTGATGTAGTGAAACCCTTTTATACCAGGTATTTAAAAATGCTTTTATACCTACAAATACGGATTTTTCATCGAGGAATTGTAACTTTCTATGATGATGACCGCTTACTAGACTTTGATACGTTTCCGGTTGTTGCGGAACTTTGGTTTTCATACGGTTCTCACGTTTCTTTTCTATAACACCAAACACTCAACACTTTTCCAAATACTGCTTTCAACATTTTCCAGCTTTTTCTGACACACTTTCCAAATTTTTCAACATTTAGCCCAAGATTATTTCCAATCCAACTTGCAGTTTCCAACACAAGCCAACTTTTAAATTCAACGTTGTTCCCAAAAAAAAACAACATACCAAGCCTCTCAACCTTTTTCCACAAAACTTTCAACCTTTCTCCAAGCTTTATACCAGCTTTTTCCCAACCCAGCTTCCAAATTTTTCAACACGACTTTTAAATTTCTCAACATTTTTCCAAATGCAATTTGATTCCAAACTTCAACAAGTTTTCCAAATTTTGCTTTCAACATTTCCCAGCTGTTTCCAACCCAACTTCCAACATTTTCCCCAACATTATTTCCAATCCAACTTTTAAACTTTCCAACATTTTTCCAAAAAAATCATACTTTCACCTTTTTCCAATTTTTACACCAGCTTTTTAGTAACCCAACTTTCAAATTTCTAAACATTTTTGCAAATACAATTTGATTCCAAATTTCAACAATTTTTCCAAATTTTGCTTTCAACATTTCCCAGCTTTTTCCAACCCAACCTCCAAATTTTACAAAAAAAAAATTCAACATGCTTTCTTCAACCCTTTTCCAGTTTCCCCCCCAACATTGGAAAATTTATTTCAACAGTTTCCAACTTCTAAATTTTCCAACCAAACATTTTTACATTATCCAAATTGATCAACATTGAAATTTTCAAAAATGTCTCAACTTGTCAAAAAAAATTCAACATTATTCAGCAGTTTTTCCAATCTTCCAATTTTTATTCCAGCATTTTTCGAACTCAACTTCCAAATTTTCCAACATTTTCCCTACCCAACTTTCATTTTTCTAAAAAAAATTCAACATTCAAAATTTTCCAATCCAATCCAACTTTTAAATTTTCCAACATTTTTCTAACCATTTCCAATTTTTATACCAGCTTTTTACTAACCCAGCTTCCAAATTTTCCAATCTAACTTTCAAATTTCTAAACATTTTTCCAAATACAATTTCATTCCAAATTTCAACAATTTTTCCAAATTTTGCTTTCAACATTTCCCAGCTTTTTCCAACCCAACCTCCAAATTTTACAAAAAATTCAACGTGCTTTTTTCAACCCTTTTCCAGTTTTGTCCCCAACATTGGAAAAGTGTTGGGTTGGAAAATGTATGTCAACATTTTTCAACCCAACTTCTAAATTTTCCAACCCAACATTTTTACAACATTATCCAAATTTATCAACATTAAAAATTTTCAAAAATTATTCAGCAGTTTTCCAATTTTTATTCCAGCATTTTTCCAACTCAACTTCCAAATTTTCCAACATTTTCCCTACCCAACTTTAATTTTTCTATAAAAAAAATTCAACATTCAAAATTTTCCAACCCAATCCAACTTTTAAATTTTTCTGTTTTCTATTTTTTAAACATTTTTCTAACCATTTCTAATTTTTATTCCAGCTTTTTTCCAAACTTCCCAATATTTATCAAGATGCTTAAAAAAACAACATTATTTCCAGCAGTTTTCCAACCTTTTCCAATTTTTATTTCAGAATTTTTCTAACTCACTTCCAAATTTTTCCAAAAAAAAATTCAACATGCTTTTTTCAACCTTTTTCCAATTTTAATTCCAGCTTTTTTGTAACCCAACTTTCAAATTGTCCAACGTTATTTCGTATACTTTTCCAACACAGCTTGCAATTTTCAAACTCAACATTTTTCTAAATACAGCTTTCAACATTTTTCCACCTTTTCCCCACCCAACTTCCAACATTTTCCAAATTTTCAATATGCTTTCAATATTTTGCCCAACAGTATTTCCGACTTTTTTTCCCAATTCAACTTAAAAATTTTCCAACCCAAACCAACTTTTATATTTTCCAACATTTTTCAACCTTTTTCCAATTTTTGTTCCAGCTTAATTCCAACATTTGAAAATTTTCCAACCCAACATTTTTCACAACATAATCCAAATTTACAATTTTTCAAAATTTCCCAACACGCCTTTCAAAAAAAAAATTCAACATATTTCAGCAGTTTTCCAACCTTTTCCAATTTTTATACCAGAATTTTTCCAACCCAATTTCCAACATTTTTCAAAAAAAAATTCAACATTTTCCCAAATACAGCTTTCAACACTTTTTCACCGCAACTTCCAAATTTGCCAATCCAACTTTTTTCTTTCTTTTTTTTAAATTTCCCAACATTTTTCCAAATACTGCAATATTTTCATTTTCCATACTTCAACTTTTTTTATTTTGCTTCCAACATTTTACAGCTTTTTACAACCCAACTTCCTACATTTTCGAAATCTTTCAACATTTTGCCCAACATTATTTCCAATCCAACTTCCAAATTTTCCAATCTAATACAACTTAAATTTTCCAAAAAAATCAATATGCTTTCAACCTTTTTCAAATTTTTATTCCAGCTTTTCACCAACCCAGCTTCCAAATTTTCCAATATTTTTCCAACTCAACTTCCAAATTTTCCAACCGAACTTTTAAATCTGTCAACATTTTTCCAAATACTGTTTTAAATATTTTTTCCAAATTTTGCTTTCAGCATTTCCCAGCTTTTTCCATCACAACTTCCAACAACTTCCCAATTTTTCCACATTTTGCGCAACATTTCCAACCGAGCTTCCAAATTTTCTAACGTTTCCAATACTTTTCCAACTCAGCTTCCAATTTTCCAACCCAACTTTTCTCAACATTTTTCCACCTTTTCCCAACCCAACTTCCAACATTTTCCAAATTTTCAACATATTTTGCCCAACAGTATTTCCGACTTTTTTCCCAATCCAATTTAAAATTTTTCCAACCCAATCCAACTTTTATATTTTCCAACATTTTTCAACCTTCAGCTTTCCAGCTTTTTTCCAACATTTGAAAATTTTCCAACCCAACATTTTTCACAACATAATCCAAATTTACAATTTTTCAAAATTTCCCAGCATATCAAAATGCCTTTAAAAAAAATTTCAACATATTTCAGGAGTTTTCCAACCTTTTCCAATTTTTACACCAGAATTTTTCCAACTCAACTTCCAAAATTTCCAACATTTTTCCGAGCCAACTCCCAAAATTTCCAACACTTAAAAAAAAAATTCAACATGCTTTCAACATTTCCCAAATACTGCTGCTTTCAAAATTTTTTCAACCCAACTTCTAAATTTTCCAACATTTAAAAAAAAAATCAGCATGCTTTCAACCTTTTACCAATTTTTATTCCACCTTTTTTGCACCCAACTTCCACATTTTCCAATGTTAATTCCAACACTTTTTCACCCCAACTTCCAAATTTGCCAATCCAACTTTTAAAGTTCTAAAAACAATTCTTTTAAACTCAAATTTAATTATTACTGTTTGCCTTAAATAATTTAACATCTCAAACATAAATATTATGTAAGTCTTCAAATACAACTATCTAAATACTCTTAATACCCAAACTTATCGTTCAAACTCGTCCGTCCGTCTCCAGTTTGGCCGGTAGGCGGCACCCACATACTATAATCCTCCCCGAACTGATCCTCCGATCGATATTTCGCTTTAATTTCACTAGAATCGGACGCTTCGTCACCGATCGATTCGGTTTTGTTCCTTTCGATTTCGTTAATCAAACGGGTGATGTCCTTCGAGAGTTGAAGCACTTTCAAGGCCAGCTTCGAAACGTCCGCACCGTTCTCCGCCAGCTTAATTCCCGAGATTATAAAGTCCGTTTCGTTCGCAAATTTCTCTCCGACGACGGACGTCGAACTGACGATGTAGTCGTTGAAAATTTTTGTCAGTTCCTCTTTGCCGTCGGGGGAGAATTCCGGATGCAGACGCTTCAGGTTCTTCCATATGGACGAGACGTAATGTTCGTGATTGTGGGGCATTAACGGGTATGTTCTGTTGAAGCTTATTTCGATTTTGTTCCAATCTTTTATGAAGTCGTTCAGAGGTTTTTTAATGGGTGATACAGTAACCGTTTCTTGCTCAATTTTGACGTGTTTCTTTTCTTCTACTGCGTCGTTCTCTTCTACTGCGTCGTTCTCTTCTACTGCATCGTTCTTTCCTACTGCATCGTTCTCTTCTTCCTCTTCGGTGGAAACTACAACCTCAGTCCTTGCCGGTAAATTAACTTTGACTTTTAACCGTTTACCGAAAATTGGCAATTTATTTTTCGCGACTTTTTTACTAGCAGTTTCGTCGACTAGCGCAGGCAAATCCGTTGGTCTCGCGAAACCCAATAACTTTTTAACCGTGTCCAATTCAATTTTCAATTTCTGCAAATCGATTTTCAACTTATTCGTTTTCTCCCTATCCATTTTCTGCGAACTTTTCAATTCTTTCATAAAACTTTCCAAACTATCTTCTTCTTTCGTTTCTGTCGATTGTTTCATCGATTTACTCACGTTCGCCAATTGTTTCTCGATCGCCTTGATGTCCATACGGAGTTTTACTTCCTTGTCGACCTAAAACCAAAATTTTTCATCGAGGAATC
Source organism: Diorygopyx duplodentatus (assembly GCA_033557515.1). Taxonomy (NCBI): domain Eukaryota; kingdom Metazoa; phylum Arthropoda; class Insecta; order Coleoptera; family Scarabaeidae; genus Diorygopyx; species Diorygopyx duplodentatus. The sequence continues at coordinate 1,511 of JAWQRJ010001585.1, read as the reverse complement.
GTAACTTTTTACGGTGTTAACCGCTTACTAGACTTTGATACGTTTCCGGTTGTTGTGGAACTTTGGTTTTCATACGATTCTCACGTTTCTTTTCTATAACACCCGTTCTATCTAAGAATGTGTCGTCGTCGCTATCGTAAAAATCATTTTCTTCCCAGTTTTTGGCTTTCCTTTTTCTCGATTCTGCAAAAAAGAAACCTTAACAATCGAATCATGACCTGAAATACAAAGGGTGAACAACAACTGATCACACAATAAAGTTGTCGAACTTATACTAAACCGAAACTACAAAATAGTAAACCAAAACGTTAATATTAAACAAAAGAATTCTTTCATAAATTGAGATTATCCGAGAATTACCTGAATAATTTCAAATTTGAGCTGAAACTTAATAACTGTCATTACCTTAATAACTAGTAAGTAAATTCCAAAACTAAAAAAATTTGAAAATCTTCAAGAACGTACAAAAATAGCTATAACACTAATTTTCTTCTTCTTACGCGTGGAAATAAAAAAAAATGGTAAGTACAACTCAAAAGTTTCGTTCTTGAATAATTTCCTTTATTCCTTTTCAGAAAAAAAATCATAAAATCCCAAGTGGTAGGTAATAAATTTGTTTCATCCAATTAGCAACATTGTAAATACAATGTAAAGCAATAAAAGAACCAAAATTAATCTGAAGATGAATCAAAAATTACTTTGCCTCCTTACTAGTGCCCTCACTTATTTTTTATTATAAAAATAATGTTATAAAAAGAAGAAACTGTGCAATCCAAAATACAATTGCGTTCCATGGACACTTCTAAAATAGTGAAAAATGAATATGGCAAAATGTGAAAGGAATGTTGTTAATTGTACTACTTTCTATAATTGCACTACATATTTAGTCACAACAGTTTCCCAACATTTTCTAACCCAACCCAACTTTTACAACATTTTGTCAACAAGCTTTCAAAAATTTTTTTCCAATTTATATTCCAGCTTTTTCCCACGCAACTTCCAAATTTTCCAAGATTACTTCTAACACTGTTCCAACGCAACATTTTCCAAATTTATCAACAATTTTCTCAACAAGCTTTAAAAACAATATCATTTCAGCAGTTTTCCAACGTTTTCCAATTTTTCTAGCATTTTCCAACACTTTTTTTCAACCGAACTTTCAAAATTTCCATTAAATTTTTTTTTAACATGTTTTAAACATTTTTCAAATTTATCAACAATTTTTAAAACATTTCCCAATTTATCAACATGCTTCAAAAAAAAATTCAACATTTCTCTAATTCAACAGTTTTCCAATTTTTATTTCTATTTTTCCAATTCAACTTACTAATTCTCCAACATTTTTCCAAATTTATTTGAACATTTTCCAACCCAACTTCCAAATTTTCCAACCCAACATTTTTTTACAACATTATCCAAACAATTTTTCAAAACTTCCCAACATTTATCAATATGCTTTAAAAAAAAATTCAACATATTTCAGTAGTTTTCCAATCTTTTCCAATTTTTAT
>JAWQRJ010001584.1:0-15471 GCA_033557515.1 Diorygopyx duplodentatus | reverse complement strand
ACTTTAAACTAATCGAGTAACCGAAAGAACCTTTCGAAGACGACCGAATAATACCGGCCGATATCGGCAGGTAAATTTCTGTGAAGATAGGTCGTAAAATTTTAGGTTTTTTTTGGCCGAGGTCATTTTATGAGGGTGGCCGTAAATAACAGGTTTTGGTATATGGGAATTTCCTTATAGTGGATTCGGGGAACTTTGAAACTGTCCGTTATGACAGGTAACCACTTTAGACAGGTTGCCGTTAACACAGGTTTTACTGTTTATCATCATAAGACATCTATATCATATATAGCCAAAGCAGAGGTGTAGAAAGATCGCTTAAGAGCTTGAGTTAATGTTCTGTATGCAGGGTGAATTATTTAACTCGAGAATTCCAAACATTTTTAAAACGCATCATTTTATAAATGAATGTGTTATATAAAAGTATAAAATTGCCCCCAAACTGCATTATTTGAGGTTCACTTGGAGGATGTTCTCAAGATCATTTGAAGGTCAACTTATTTTTTTAATATATGAATTATTCTTGTATCCATCACTTATAAAAACAGCACTATTAATGGTATGAAAGAAAGAATTATGATAACCGATTACTTAACTTTGTGGACAGCGCACGTTTGTGGGTTACTGCGGGCAGGTGATGTTAGTGCTACTATAGCCTGGGTTTTGGTTCCCTGTGTAGAATGTAGGGAGAGGTGTATTGGTTAAACAGATAATTGGTTAAAACCCATAATTAATCAATATAAGCTGAACATCCTCCATCCGAACATTTTTATTTTAGTGATGTATGTGAGTTACTTTCAATACAAGTGTTCTTGTATCTTAAATATTATAAAGCATTGTCGATTGTTAGTAATTGGATGAAAAATTTTAAAATGCGTATTCATGTTTCCAATTAACTTTATAGTGTTGTTTTATAAAAATTTTAATGTTAACAACTTTCTTTATTCAGAGATTTTTGTTAAATAGGCTATATTGTTGCACATGTGATAAAATTTTCAACAGGGAGTATAATCTTTATACATACAGGGTAACAATTTGAACATTATCAGCCCAAATAACCCAAAAACCAATAAAGGCATCAAAACACGCTTTCGGGGGTCATATTACAAGTATAGTAAGGGCGACCCTGAATTGCAGTTTAATTAACATACTGCAATTCATGTGTTTTGTGTTTTGTACACTACTGATTTCAGATAACCCCAAAGGGGCTTAGAATTTTAGAGTCCAATCTAGAGAAAAGTGGGGTTGTAAATTTCGGCATTTGCCAATTAGTAACTTTATATTAGTAACTTAATGCGCCTCCTGTATTTATGGCTTAGACCCTTAGTGGGTCTAAGCCATAAATACTTGGATACTAGGTTTCTCACAGTGTGACAATTATATGCTGATTCAAAGTCCCCATTACTATCATATGGCTTCCCGAAAGCGTGTTTTGGTACCTTTGTTAGTTTTCGAGTTATTTAAACTGATAATTTAATTAAACATCAGTTCTTCCAGGACAATAGATGGCCTGCAGAAAAATTCTGTGAGCAATACAGGGATTTCACAGAATGTCTACTTAAAACTATCGTCTTGTCATAAATGTTTGTTGATGAACTACATTTTCTGCAAAACAATCCAGCTTCCAAAACACGTTGGAGAACAAGTAATGAAAACCATCATTGGTGAATAATTTATTCTGAAAATATATTATAATAACTGATGAACCATAACAAGTTGTTATAGAAAGAGTAAAGGGCGTTTAAGTGAATTAATAGTCATATTCAATCCGGTCAAGTTGAAAAGCAATCTATGCTTGAACTGCGCAATTTTTTCTAAGTTGAGCTATTTTAGTATAACAGTGTGTATCCTAAATTTGGAAGATAAAGACGTTTATTATTATATAATAATAATAAAACATTTTCAAAAAACATTTTCTTTAAACCGATCTTCAGTAAAGTGAAGATATTAGTTGAAATAATTGTGTGTTTAGAATGAAAATGAAAATTATATGTTTAGAATAATTGGGAAGTACGCAAATAAAATGCAGTAGCATTAAATTTAATGTAAAGTAGAAAAATTAAATTTTGTACATTTTTTTTCGTATTAAAAGTGTGTGTGAGGGAATGGTAAATATATGGAATATTGTTTTCCAATTGGTCACTATGTAGTAAGGTTTGTGGGTGGTTTTTTTCTAAATGAATCTATTTCTTAGCATTGGAGTAATTAATATAAAGGCTACTTAATGTAGCCTTTATTCAGTTGATGAATGATTTTGATGTTATCAAACCTGAATTTATGATTGTTAAAATTTATGTGTCTACCGAAGTTTGAATTATTGCTTGCGAGGTGTTTGACTCTAATTTCTATTTTTCTGTTGGTCTCTCCTATGTATGTAGCATTGCAAGATTCACATGTAAGGGTGTATACACCATTTTTTTCTAGTAATTTGATAGGTGGTTTACTATTGTTAAGTATGTTTTTTAGATTATGGTTTGTTTTAAGGTCAAGTGAAATGTTGAATTTATTAGCAATGTTTTTAATTTTGTTACTGATTTTGCCTTGGTAAGTGATGGCTCTATAGATTGGTTTAGGTTTCTCCTATATGTAGTAATGTTATATGGTTATGTCTAACATTGAGTTTTGGAAATATATTATTAAAATAGTGGATATGGTAACCATTGTTAGAAGCAATTTGTTGTATAATGTTTCGCTCTGTTTTCATGTTATTAAAACTGAGGGGAGTATTTTTTAGTCTGCATATATAAGAAATGAAAGTTGACTTTTTAATTGTTGAATCATGAAAAGAATTAAATTGAATAATAGCGTCTGTTTGTGTAGGTTTCCTTTAAATGTCACAATTAACTGTATGTGGGGATGTTATTAAAGTGATATCTAAAAAATTTAAGGTGTGATTGTTTTCTAATTCTATGGTGAATTTTATTTTAGGGTCTAATGTATTTATCAACTTCATAATTTTATGAAGTTGATTTATCATATTTATATTTGTTGTGTCAATTATTACTAGAATGTCGTCTACAAATCTGTTCCATAATATAATTTTGTTAATGAATTTGAAATTGCTGTTGTGTATAATTTCTTCTAAATGGTTCATGAAAATGTCACTCATCAGTTCGCTAAGTGGGAGCCCATAGGTAAACCTTCAGTCATTTTGTAATATTTATTGTTAAATGTGAAGTGATTTTGGTTAATGCAAGCAGTAAAAAGTAAAAGTAATAGTTTTACTAAGTTATTACCATCTATGTTATTGTTTAAATGATTATTAATGCTTTGTGGAGCTATGGAAATTGTTTCTTTAATGAGTCATTAGTGTATAAGTTAGTAATGTCAAATGATAAAGTTGTAAATTCAGAAGGTAGTGCTAAATTGTGGATTTCATCAATTAAATTGTAATGATTTTTTATAGTATTTATTTATTATTATTTATTATTTATAGTATTTAGGTGTAAATTCAATTATATTTTTGAAAAAATTGACTAAGAATTTAGAAACATAGTATGAACTAGAATTAGTGGAGATTATAATTGTTCTAATTGGAATGTCATTTTTGTGTATTTTGGGGAGTATTTATTTAAAGTGTGGTATTTTTTATGATTTTTTAAAAATAATAATAAGAAAAATTTTATTGTTCCAACCAAGTACAGGGTATTTTATACATATAAATTATAATTATGTAATGATGAATTTTTGTGAAAAGTTAGATGAGGGTTTCTCTTTATCTCCACAAAATCATTTTCTTGTGTACATTGTTCTGTTTTTTGAATGTAATCTACGTTATTCATTAGGATTATACCAGCGTTTTTATCACCTGTTGCAATTATGATGTTTTCTTCTTTCGTCTTTTTTTGTAGGTTCCGTAGTGTGATACTTTCTTCATGTATTCTTGATTTTTATTTCGATGATGTATTCTTTCTTCTTTTCTAATGGTTGTAATAATTTGTTTCTTGATTTCTTCGTCTTGTGGATGGTTTTTGATGGCTGCTAATCAGTATACTGATTAGTAAAAATCATTACTCCCCTTCCTTTCTTGGAATTCTTAATTTCAATCAGTAATACAGACTTTTCAAAATTATTATGAAAACAATAGATACCTGCTAATATTGTGCCTTTGAAGAACAGGCACCAATTAGCAAATAAGAAACTGTTACTGAATAACAAGACGAAGTAAACTCATATTTTTTTCCACACGCTACGTAGGAGGAACCTGAGTATCAATGAAGCGAGGAAAATAAACTACAAACACTTCATACAAACTACATCCGTTGGTCAAATATAATTAATTATACAAAGAGAAATTTCCGTTTTAAATGCACCACAACATTACACACAACACACAAAATTAATCAATTTTTGAAAAATGTAAAAATAAAACAATAAAAAGTATATCCTTTTATTTTCCTTTCGGGGTCATTTACAGGTAAACATTTGAATGTCCAACATTTGAATGTCAAAGCTGTTTTCTTTTAATTCTCTTGATATAGAGGGTGTATTTAATTTTAAGCCGAAAAGTACAAATGAGCATGTGACCAATTACTTCCTATGTTATAATAGCTAACCATGTAATTTTAATGTTTAACACAATCACTCCTCAGTTTTTAAAGTTTCTATTTAAATTTAAAAGCACTACTTATGAAAAATTATTTCTTAACTTACAATTAGCGCTATCATTCAAAATCCTTAATTAACTTAGCCTTAACAGTCCAGCTGCGATGACGTATTGTTTAGTTTTCTTTTTCATGTATTTTTTATGAAGATAAAAAAAACGAGAAGTCGTTTTAATACTTCCTGTGTGAAGTTGTGAGCAGCAACGATTTTACGAGTCGCGCAGATGGATTGTGATACTGAATTACGCCGAGCTTTAGTCCAAGCCGACATACACTTTCATAAAATAAGTAATCCAGTATCCAGTGTTGATGCAAAAGATAAGTTATAAATTGTTTCTTTTATCTTCCACAGTTGTAGACTTTGTACAACAGTATTGTTTGTTGTAGATCTGTCAGGATCGAGAGGAAACTTGAAAATATTGGCAACGCTGCCCATGTGGGGCAGTCGCGCCGCATTATCACCTGATTTACTGTTACCCGAATGTTCGCGGTGGGATGCGTGTAGAACTTTCTGGATTGAAAATACTCGATTATAAAAGCAGTGGCAGCGTGTTAGTTGTGTCGTTATGACCGTGTTACATAAGAGAGTTTGTTAGTTGGAGTTCAAATACTGAAGAAAATGTACATTTACGTACATGTTTAATAAATGTAGATAGATTTTTAATTGGAGGTAAACGCCCAGTACCAGTGAAACCTCAATGCATTCTTCTAAGAATTTAACACATCCAATTAGGAAGAAAAATGTTACTACACTCCTTATATTCTGAATGTTTTGGTATCTATTCCTTGTACCCAAACAGGGTATGTTTGGATTAGCTATTTTTTTATACTGTGTCGGTTAAGGAGTATTTTAAGGTAGATTTATCTACCTTTGGGAATAAAGTTCGTGGTACCACGATGGTACACTGAAGACATTCCATTCAATTAAAACCGATGCTTTCGCAAAGTTATGCGAACCCGCTCTGTAGATGGCCACTAACCTTTAAAAAGGCTTGTCTGCTGTAAATTTAACTTAAAATAACACCACTTATCGCCGCAATTACCGACCGAGTTCCGAGAATCTTTCGAGCATCTCTTCGAGTGCCTTTTTCCACCGCAAACGCACGTCGCGCAATTCTTCACGTCGAACGTCCGGACGTGTGCAATGCGACTGCCGAACCCGTTTCATAAACTTCTGGGTTATGTCGGCGAATAAAAACTCATGAGCGCCGCGTACAGCCGGCGAATAAGAACATAACCGAAGGGCATGCGAACGAACAATGCGACGATCATTACCGGTTTTAACCTGTTGTATGCGCGTTTCGTTTTCAGAACCAGCGTGGCGCCATCTTCGCTCTTTACATTCAATTGATGGTAACGAGCGCACGGATATGTGTTGCTGAATGCAGGCGATTTAGCCTCTCTAAACCCTAAAGCTTTTAAATTGCATGTGTACCGGTGGGCAGGGGTAATTGCTTTGTCGGGTGTTCCGCTATTGTGTGAATGGCACCATTTCGTGTAATGCACATTTTAAATTGCGTGAAAATAATGTCCAAATGAACATTTCAGAGAAAATAAATGCAGAACATAAATAAAATTTAACTCTCTCGCACGGTTTTTTGTAGGATCTTTCGAAAATCTAAAATATGGCTAATTTAACGCCAACTTACGCATATGGTATATCCATAACTGGTCCAGTAGGACGCATATGAATCAGGATTTGCTTGTGGAACAATAACAAACATATCTGAAAAATTTTAACAAATAAATCGCTAATATTCGGTACGTATGTTATTGCTGCATTACAATTTGTTAGATTAGACAGTTTGCTAATCATTCCAAGGTTTACACATAAAATCAGAAATATCTTTGAATCTAGTTCAGTGAAGAGATATTCTCTTCATTCACTCCTCAATGAAGAGAATATAATATTCCAGACCTGCAGTATACATTTCGACTTCGACTTCGAGTCTAGCGACTTTTCCCTAGAAGTGGTTTACTGTGGTTATGCCAAAATAATGGCAGAAATAAAATAATGGTCATATCTGTTCTTATTGTTCGGGATATCGATGTTGATATTTATCACCATGCATTGATTAATATGTTCATTTTTAGGGATGATGCGAATAATGTTAATTTGTTATTAAACGCTAAGCAACATTATTTTTAATTATTGGATACACTTTGGTTGATTCAATTTTTCTTTTAGATTATAAAAATAAAGTCAATAAAGTAAACCGCAAAGATACCGATTTTTTTAAAAATTAAGGTTGCCATCAAAATAGGATCAGAAGTTTAAACACAAAACAAATTAAAACTACAACAACAATTAAAATAAATTTCTGATGAGATTGCAGGGGGAATTCGTTTCTTTTTCTGAAGAAGAAGACCATCAAATATTATAGTTCTTAAACGTTATGGACCTAAACATCACTAAAGATAAACATAGAAATAATATAACTCAGAACATAGAAATAAACTTAGAAATTTCAAATATATTGAAAATAAACTCATCAGCTCACCATTGGTATCTTGGAAACGGTAAGAGCTACAGACTCAGTTAAATGAAACAATATGGGGGTGTTTATCTAAGCTGTTTAGACCTTCTTTTGTTTTTCAAAAAAAATGCATCGCCTACTAGATATCCTGAAAAAACTAAAAATTGTCATTTTCTTCAAATGTGAATATTTTCCATTTATCATAATTTTTCCATCATTTATCGTATTAAAAAATTTCGACTGAAAAAGTTGTAGCTACCAAAACATTCTGTAGGATAGGTTATAAAAATATTTGTTACCAAATGTATCTTTTTAAAATGAAACCATAGTTGATTTTGACACTATTAAATTATTTGATGTTTTTCCTTTCCAACGATATAAGGTTCGAGGTATTTATCATCGAGGTATGAAGAAAAATCATATTCCACACAGTTTTTAATCCTCATCATACTATCCCTGATCGTGTTATAAGTTGTAGTTGCCGTAAATTATTTATATTCTACATTGATTTTCAAACTATGAAGAAACGGATATATTTGTTACCCACATCACACTATCCATGATTAGAACTATGTTTTGTTTTGAAAACAAAAGACATGTACTTTTGTTTTGAAAACAAAACATAGTTCTTAATCATGGATAGTGTGATGTGGGTTAAAATCTATGTGGAATATGATTTTTCTTCATATCTCCTAAACTATGAAAGATAAATACCTCGAACCTTATATGGTTGGAAAGGGAAAAAATCAAGTAATTTAACCATGTCAAAATCAAAAATTGTTTCCGTTTAAGAAAATACGACTTACGACGGGTCACATCTCGAAACTGGTGCAACGTAAAAAATATTTTTATTATCCATCCTGCAAAACGTTTTAATATCTACAACTTTTTCCCTCGAAATTTTTTGATACGATAAATAATAAGGAAGATATTCACATTTGAAGAAAATAATGATTTTCAGTTTTTTTCAGGATATCTAGTAGGCGATGCATTTTTTTGGAAAAATAAAAGACGGTCTGAACAGCTTAGATAAACATCCGCATATGAGGGTGAGCATCGAATTTGGGACATCCTGTATATTACACAAAAGTAGGCCACATTTAAATCACATATACACAGAATGTTTACAACGTTAACACATCGAGGGGTAACTAAAAAAGAAACATATGATCACCCAAATAGAAGAAAATAATAATGTTTATGCAAATACTATATTTCAAATTATCAATGAAATACAATATAAATACCAATTTATTAATAACACCAATTTATCAAATAAAATCACTGAAGTACGAAGTTCAGATAAAATATACGGATCATTCACTTACCAAGGAACGGTAATCACTTACGACATCACACATAAATTACTCCAAAAACACTACAAAACTGCTTCATTTAAAACAAACAAGAAGGGGATGGATCATCCCCTTCTTTTCTCTCTGATTTACTTTTTAATTTTGTGAACATTTTTCTGTTCTTTTTCAGCAACAATAGCAAAATATGCCTAAAGAAACTTAAAGAAAAACCTACATTTTATTTCAGATATGTAGATGATATTATTTAACACACTGGAGTTAAAGAAATTTTTTTTTAAAAAACACCAAAATTAATAAAGTGCTTTAATAATTTTGATGAAACGTTAAAATTCACAGTAGAAATAGAAAATTTCGAAAACACAATTCGATTTTTGGATACAATACTAAAAAGAAATATATAATACAATAATTGATTGGTATCAAAAAACACTAAAGCTGGAAATCTCCACTTTGATACAAATCACACAAAATCACAAAAAAAGTTAATATTTTAAACAACAATTAAAAATACATTAAAACAAAACATACCAAAATTAAAAGTACATTTTTAGAAAACACATATTCAGAGATTGTTTACATAGGATTCTCATCTAAACCGTTGAAACTAAGAATCAAAGTAAGTGTGACATCAAGAATCAAAGTAAGCATGTCCATGAAGAAGAACACGAATACGATTTTGAAGAAGTAAACCTTTTTTTGAAATAAAAAAAGAGAAGAAAAGTTGAAAGCAAACACCAAAGAACTTCCGGCAGAATATAAAAAAAATTCAGGTAAATAAGACACAATAGTACTCTGTCAGCTAAAGGTTCTTGCTGACAGGAAAAAAACATAACCAGAGAAAAATGCTCCAAAAGTTCCAAAAGAAATAAAGTAAAAATGTCCCACGAAGTCATCAGAGCATGACGAATCGTAACATTACAAAAAATAATAGTTTCAACTAGTAATAAAATCATAAAGGAATTGAATGAAGAAAAATAGTACCCCAGAGCGGGATTTGATCCCGCATCGTCCTATTACAAGTAGGTTGCTCTACCATCTGAGTTACCGGAGGCCTCAAATCTAACTTGTTCACACAACGAATCGAAGAATACAAGCATAATACTAATTCTACATTTAGAAGACATTTTTTGATCCCACATGATTTGATTTCACATGGTTTTGATTCCATAGAACATTCTAAAATCTTACATTACAAAGAGAAAAGGTACCTGTTAGATTATTACACTGCTACAATCATACGAAGTAGACAAAACTAAAACCAACAAAAATGAAAGCTTAAACGAACAAGTTAATCCTTTAAGAACTCTAAGTTACAAATCACTTAATCGACCATATAAAATGTAACAAAAATAGAATGAAAACACCTCTTCAAAATCAACTAACGTAATTCTAGTAAAATCTCATCAAGACACCATAAATTATTAAATCATATAGTATTACAGACGCATTAAAATTTAAAATAAGACAATTTTACAAGATTGAAAATTTTTTGACTGCAAATATAACCTCACTTCAATATAACATAATAACAACATATAGATTAGAACACAAGATTTGGACGAAATAAACAATAATTTGAGAAGAGACAGAAACAGAAAACAACGGCCAGATAGAAACAAGTTGAACGATAATTCATAACAAGTTAAAACTTTTTAATCGCAAGTCATAACAAAGCATTAAATGATAATTTCACAGATTAAACATTATTACAAAGGGCACAGAATATAAAAATAAACCAAATGAAACCAAATAACCAAAATAAAATCAGAAGAATACACTGTTTGATTTAATTACTTATTATAAAATTAACAGTAAAAAGCCTTCAATAAAAAAAAATTGTTAATTTAGGAGAAAGAAAATTTGCAGACGCAAGACGGAAAATGAAAATTCTACAAGATGAACTATGATTAAAAATGAATATTGTAATTGATATGATTTTTTTGTCCAATACACATGTTACTACACATGTAACACATGTTATTGTCAAATATGTTACATTGCAACATTCTCCATCTACCAGTGTTTTCTTTTGCATGGCAAATATTCTGCCCATGACTATTATAATATACAATAATATTTTTTTTGCATATCTGTGCAATATCAAAAACCACTAAAGTCCGTATATCGTGGTGTAATATTTTTTCCAATTCTCAAAAATGGTGTCTTTGCGAATCCGAGAAAACAAATTATACTGCATTATAAAAAATGTATTTTTAATTCAAAAGATTTTACCATGGAGAACATGATGACCGATGAAATGATACCGGAGACCAGCTAAAATTCAGGAATTTTAAATAATTATAATATATGACAACTATCAAATTGTGTTCTGCAACTTCTATTAAAAGTAATATATTGTTAGTACTTAAACACAAACAATACCAATTAAAACGTAAAATGATATTTCTATGGTAAATAATGCCAACTAAACGTTACTTCAAATGAACAAACTGGAATTAAAAAAAAAGATTTTGCCAGCTTTGGTGTTATCACAAATTTCTTTTCGCATCTGGGGAACTACGAAAACTCACAAATTTTAGCTATCGACAGTTAATATCAGGAAATCACTTGAATACTAAATGATGTTAAATTATTGTACCTACACTTCAGCACTTTGTACATTTATTACATCAGTTTTGCGCATTCTAGAATGAAAGAATAAAAAACTTCAAAAAGAAAAGAAAAAAATCATAACTCATATATCTTCCAATTCATATTTCGAAGAAGTGCGCATCTAAAACTTAATCACAAGAGATTACTACAAAAAAAATCGAATGCACAAGTTACTGCACTTAACCTACGATGTTTCTAAGAGCTACAGACTCAGTTAAATGAAGCAATATGGGGGTGTTTATCTAAGCTGTTTAGACCTTCTTTTGTTTTTAAAAAAAAATGCATCGCCTACTAGATATCCTGAAAAAACTGATAATTGTTATTTTCTTCAAATGTGAATATTTTCCATATTATTTATCGTATTAAAAAATTTCGACTGAAAAAGTTGTAGCTACCAAAACATTCTGTAGGGTAGATTATAAAAATATTTGTTACCATATTGTTACCAATTGTTACCATAGTTGATTTTAACACTATTAAATTACTTGATGTTTTTCCTTTCCAACGATATAAGGTTCGAGGTATTTATCATCGAGGTATGAAGAAAAATCATATTCCACACAGTTTTTAATCCTCATCATACTATCCCTGATTGAAACAAAAGACTACATATCTGTGAATAATATTGTTAAACCACTCTCCTCGTGTTATAAGTTGTAGTTGCCGTAAATTATTTATATTCTACATTGATTTTCAAACTATGAAAAAACGGATATATTTGTTACCCACATCACACTATCCATGATTAAGAACTATGTTTTGTTTTGAAAACAAAAGACATGTACTTTTGTTTTGAAAACAAAACAAATTTCTTTTCGCATCTGGGGAACTACGAAAACTCACAAATTATAGCTATCGACAGTTAATATCAGGAAATCGCTTCAATACTAAATGATGTTAAATTATTGTACCTACACTTCAGCACTTTGTACATTTATTACATCAGTTTTGCGCATTCTAAAATGGTAGAATAAAAACTTAAACAAAAAAAGAAAAAAAACATAACTCATATATCTTCCAATTCATATTTCGAAGAAGTGCGCATCTAAAACTTAATCACAAGAGATTATTACAAAAAAATCGAATGCACAAGTTACTACACTTAACCTACGATGTTACTAATATTAATTAATTAACTAATATTAATTGTGAAAAATCATCTTAGTTAAGATACCTGAGCTTGGAATAATTTTAAACTGCCAAAACAAAGTCAATCTGGTAACAAGTATTAACATTGGAAGACCTTGGGGATAAATCATAAATGTTTTGGTCCTAAACTAATATTTAAAATGCATTAACAGCAAAGGAAGTTGTTGTTAAAGATCGTATAAATAAGCTAAATTAGCCTATTATTATTAGATCGTGTAAATATGCTAAGTTAATAAATTAACTTCCAAGCAAAACTCTTCTCGGGGTCGCAAAATCACAGAACAATGCACTCGAAAAAGTTATAGAATATAAGGTCTGGAAAAAGGATTTAAATTCATCAGTTTAAACTCTAAATTCATCATCAACGAATAGAAATTACTCCGTTCTTTTCCAACAATTCACAATTGAAGTCTCCACACTGACAGTACCTCTGCCTGACAATCCAATGTGTCCCCGAAGAAAGTCTTCATTAAATCTAAGTTTGTTAATAGTCGTCAGATATATTCTAGATAGAAATGGACACTATACAAAGCATATTTTCAGTGATATCTTAGTCTTGTGATATAAATTAAATTGTGATATAAATTAAAATGACCTTTCATCCCGAGCCAACAGGGCTTCTAGCCAAGATTATCGGTGAAGTTTTTATTATATGTCGATGTTTTAACCATATCCTTCATTGTTAAACAGTACTCACATATCTTTTTAAATTTATAAAAAGAAAAGTATAATCAACATTCAAACACGGTAGGTAAACGTCGTGTGATGATTTATTGATTGTCTTTAATTGCTGTATTTTCAAATTTACAGAAATTATAGGGGAAGTCGTGAGTAAATATATATATGCCATTCATACTTGCTATGTACTAAACTTACGCACACCTTCTTTCAATCATTCTCCGCTACTACCGCTTTATTTTCAAACTGTACTCTGATTACTTCATAAATCTCCAGACTATAAATAGTACCAGCCAAGGGATCCCATCGATCATATAAACTAGCCATAATTGGTTTTCTACCTTCTACTACCTTTCTCTCTCTCTTATCACTCTCTTATGACTTTTCTACGTATCCTTCAATTTTTCTACATTTCAAAAATTTTAATCAGAAAGGTGGTAAGTCTATATTACCGATTTAATTAAGAATTCCAAGAAAGGAAGGGGAGTAATGATTTCTACTAATCAGATGTTTTTCTTCTCTAATGTCAAACAACGACGTTATGTCAAGAAATTAGTTGGAGAGAGTTATATAGGTTTTAAACTAACTTTAAGACTTGTGTGAGTATTTCTTTTCATTCTCTACAATACCAGCTATTATAGACAAAATTTATCAGTATCATCACATTTCCACTGATGACGCACCATTTCCTATCTAGTAATTTGATCTGATACAGGGTTGCACTGGCACAAAATTAAATTTCTTCGCTTCGAGCTCGCATCGACGACCTTCCAAGTGGAAGATGAACCGGCCAGGATGATTTAGTAGTTCCCATTGCAACGCTAGGTGGCCACGCAGCAGGCCGTGCTCGTTTGCTACATCCCTATCTCCCCCTATCAGGAGATTTGTAATTAATGGTACCCAATAGCTTATGAACAAACACAACACGTAACACGTACCTATGGTAAAATAGTCATTACTTGATTTCAGCTGTACATTTATCCGCGCACTGTACCGGAAATTACAAGTAATGTTACTACATCAAAAGCACCCGCAGAACGTTCCTTAAACAAATTAAACGAAAACCACAAAACATAATTACAAATGGAATTTGAAAACAATATACTATTGGTGTTTAAATTTACACATAAATAATATAATTGCAACGGACAATCCTCGAACACACCATGTCTTCAAGGATATCTAAACTGTAGTCACCCTAAAGGAAATTTCATTAATCTTAATCTATACCAAAGGGAGCCCATCTCTTGGAGCTGGTATATTCCCCAGTAACTAATGATCACCATTTGGCCTCCAGGGTCAGCGGTTAGGTCGATAGTTGGCGTTGTGGGATGGACCACTTAGTGTTCTATGGACCTCCCATGTTGGTAAATCAATTGGCAATAGCAACACGAGAGTACTTTCAATATTAAGTCATATCTCTCTACCGGAAAAAAAACTATTCACGCACGAAGTTGACAAATTGCCAATATCCTGAACTGGCAACGCCGAATATCAGGTCTAAGTGTAAAATTGGCTAATTAGCTAATTGGCATAATTAGTCTTTCGTTGATTTAACGACCATCGCAAAAACGAGCTATAAATTGGCTATAATACCTATAAATCCGAAGCGAAGCTTGTTAGCTGTTGCAGTTCTTGCCCTTTTGGAAGACGTACTTAACGTCTAAGTCTGCAATTCTTCCTCTAGAGTTAATTTAGAGTTCCCTTCTTAGTAAAGAGCATAGAGACCGTCGGCAAGCTAATGTACACTGAGCTGAATACAATAGATCGTAAAGTATACCGAACAAAACACTCTCGGCAAGTCGAGTTTACACGTAAACTGTTAGGCCTCTTACACACGCTGAATGGCAAAAGGAAGAGGAAAAAAAGTGCTTGCTAGATTCTTGGTTGTAAACTCGACGAGGTTTTTCTTTTGACTTTATTGTTTTTCTTTCAGCACTAAGCACCCTGAAGCGCAAGTTAAATGTTAAACAATTAAAACAGTGTCGGTTATTACTATACAAAATAATTTGGCCAGGTTGATAATAAGGTTAATAATTATTACTATCAGATTGGACTACTTGTTATTTACACCAATTAATCGGAAGATTTGCACATACATATCATGAGGTCACATGTATTTTTCATGTCTAAAATCCTTAGAATACACCTAAAAGTTTGAACAAAGTTCTCGACTATGCGTTAAATGAAACATAAAGAAAAACGAGATTTGATATAAATCATTCAAGAAATCACTGCAATTAAACTATTTGAAGTATCTCAAACTTTTATACTGAAGCAACCTTGTTAAAAATGGATCAATTTACGTATTGTTCTTAAAATTTTATTTGATGAATAATTGTAACGCAATAAAATTTGTTTAACTTAATGTACGCATTACTGCTCTGCATTAAACTAATACCGGTCAAATAATCTGCAGGGTCTACCTATGCAACTGTAGTTACATATAAATGGCATTCTCTGTATACTAAATCAGCATGAAAGTAATGAAGTACTAAGAAGTCTAGATTTTTGACATTTTACTCGAAGTGTGAAAAAATAGATATGATATGAAAATACAAATATAGAGCATTTAATACCGAGCGTTCAAAAATGATGGACCGGAATAAATTTTGAGCGAAAGTGAAAAGTCCA
>JAWQRJ010001583.1:0-15472 GCA_033557515.1 Diorygopyx duplodentatus | reverse complement strand
ATGTTATGTTATAATTATGAACCTTTTTGCATTGTTTTCTAATTTCTGTTTTCATAAATTGTTGTTTTAATTGGAATATTTTATTTCTATTGATTTGTTTAGGAAATTTAAAATTACCAAAAGTGGGAATCAACTTGAAGTGTAAATGGAAATTTGATGTTTAACAGTGATTTATGTAGTTTAAGGTGTATAGTTTTCCATTTGCTCAGAGTTAAGCTTGTATCGCTTGTATTCATAATGACTCCTTTCTTGGAACTCTTAATTAAGTTAGTAATACAGACTTTGCTAAATCATTACATGATTTTAGTTTGTGCAGATGGTTGTTTTTTATACATTATATATGTATTTTATTATATTTTTTATTGTGTTGTGCGTGGTTCTGGTGATTATTGCTATCGTTAAGTTTGTTTGTTCATTCAAAGCTTCTTTTGTTTCGCGTTTTTTAATCCTCATTTATGTGGTGTAGCGTCTATGCGTTTTTATTTTGATCGAATTTTTTTTTAAATATGTAAGGAAATGTCTCCCGGATGCCGAATTAATGCTGTGTTTGCGTTCCTTAATTCTTGTTGTCAATTTTCTGTCTATCTCTCCTATGTATGTGGCTCCACACGTTTCACATTCCAATGATTATACCTCACTTTTTTCAGTGTACTTAGTTATCTTTTGTTTAGTACATTACTATTTGAATTTTAGTAAACTAGCTAATAGCTAGATTAAAAAAATTATTATATTTTTCATTTATTTCTGTATTTTTTGTCTATATTATGAGTTATATTTTGTCGTATCGTTAGCGTTGTATTGTTAGTTATGTCGCGTTTTATTTGTACTTTCTTTATTTGCCTTTGGATTGTTTCCCTTTTAAAATTATTACTGTCTGCAATTTGTAGTATTATTTGTTTCCCTTTTTATGTCATCTTTTGAGGTTAATGTGTCAAACATTCTATCTATATGTGAATTAAAGAGTGCCGTTAGGGGGCAGTACAAGGGGTCCAATAGGACGTATGCATTATTAGCTTATTTATAAGTAGAATTTAGAATCGAATTGTTTTTTTAGTGTAGTTCGCGAGTCATTCTACCGTCCATGAAAACTATATTTTTATTCCTCTTCAGTTACGCTAACAGAAATGTTTCGATGTTATTAATCGACGCTTGCAATTCGGGATCGAAATTGCAAGGATTTGTAAAGAGATTGCGCAATTCGCTTCTGCATTAAAGAGCATAATAACAAGAGCTCTTCGATGCCCTTTCACTATTTCCTTTATTGCCTTTTCTGATCACAATTTTTGTCTATTTCGGTCGCTGGTACAATCTAATTTTCGCCGTCGTTCCGTCCGTAAAATAAAACTTAATAATTCGAGTTCAGTTAAAGTCTTTACTGAACATTGTTTTCGAGATTTTCGAGCGAAAGCCCCGCAGGTGTTTGGGATCCCAAGTCAGGGCAACGCGGAAGGAGTACGAGGGAAGGAACACGTTGTAGGGGATTCTCCGAGCGGCGGGTAGCTATTATTATGTTTATTAAAGAGCTCCCGAGATTTCAGAGAGAGAGAGCAAGGCGCCTCCACCTTAATTGTACATAATGTATCGGTGCCCGCGTATAACTAAATTGCGCCTCGCGTCTCCGTAGACGGGGCCTTAAGAGAGCCTTAAATTTGCCATCTAGCAAATTGTTTTAGTGGGACCGGCGCGAAATTCTAGAATGGGAATTTTCCAATTTGCGCCCGTAATGAATTGATTAATAATCAAAGCTATTCGGCGATTTTTCAACGTCGTTAACTCGACACTAAGGGCACGCGATTTATCGTGTTTGTTTATATATTTTATGTTTGTAATCCGCAACTTTGAAAAATCCGTGACCGGAACCCCATCCCCTCCTCTGAAAAAAATAACGCCGAAAACGGTAAAAAAATCGGGTCGCATGATAGATGGGATGGAGCGCGCAGCCCGTTCCATATGGCGCATCAATTTTTAACGTATTAATTAACTGTGCTAGATTTCGGGGCCACCGCGGGTATTAATTCATATAGCTTTAAAAATGCACGTTGTTGCCGCCCCCGGTCCCCCGGTCGACGGGGCAGCCCCATCGTTAACGATTTATACTATTTCGCGGGCGTTTGTTAAATCGCTGCCTCACCGCAGCTCGTGATTTATACGCCGGATAATATTGCGCCAAATCATCTCTATGCGGCCCGCGCGAGCAGCGTATGATGCTCGGACAACAGGGTTACATTAAAAATTGACGATGCGCGTTAAAATTACGTCACCTATACGCCGAAAATGTATTGCATACAGTGAGGATTTACTGCGCTTGTAGGCAATTAGATGTTTCTGGGAGACAGTCTAACCTCGTTGCCCTAAAAAGTTAATGCGGTGGAAGAAGAGAAAGAAAGGCGGGAGAATTTTCGAGCAAAAATTCCGATGTAGAGAACAACGATTTTCTTTTCCTAATAATTGTACCATATACAAGGTGTCAATTGGAAAATTATCAGTCCAAATAACTCGAACATTAAGAGAACAGATTATTTTTGGAAATGTTTCATTAATATTTCATGTCACTTTCGAAAAATCACTCAGCTTCTGTTTCAGATTGTGTGCTTTCATCAATTTCAAAGCATACCTACTTGAAATTCTGGACATCCTTATAATTGGAAATAAATTAGAATAAATAAACTTTAAAAAAAAATAATTACCAATATTATAAACACTTTTACTATTTACATACCTGAAATGGCAATTTCAACAAATTTTACACGACAGTATATTTGAATTGAAGTCACTGCGAAGTAAATACCAGAACTCCAAAACTTGCGTTGTACAATTATTTTTAGAACTAATCACTGCAATGATCTGCAGTAAAATGCAAACAAGAACCGAATATAAAAGTTATACCGCGGACTCTCCTATTTTCTGTTATAACTAAACTGGGGATGCCCTTATTTCAATTAGAATTGAAATGGTGCTGATATTTATGTATACAATGATTTAAAATTGGGCAATGTTATAAAATCTGCAAGGTGTAAAAAGAGGAAAATGATACGCTAAAGTAATTTAACAATTATTATACGAAGAGTCAAAAAATTAATTGAGGAAAAATGACTAAACTAAGAATATAATTGCAAGTTAAAATTTTAAAAGGTGTCTTTTGCCACCTGGTAGAAATAGTGTTAATAAAATAATACAACTATGAAGATGATTTTATTGAAATACTTAAGAAGGTATTTTAAGGAAAACAACTGATTTGGATATGTCGTCTCAACTTGTGGGAATTGGAGGTTTCGACTTGTGGAGATATTGAGATATTTCGACTTGTGGAGATCATCCACCAAATTTTAATTTTTCGAAAACTGAAACAATCTTGCTATCTTGTTAACTAGACGCAGTTCTTTTTGAATCACTCTTACAGTTACTCATTTTCTTTCTCTTCGTCTAAGTGCATTTTCTACAAAACTTCGATACAACATTTTCAAATTATTATTTAATCTTTTTCGTATATATACATACAATGCAGAATTTAATATAGTAAAATTTAACTTGGGGTTTAAATGAAGATTTGTCAGGATGTGTGACCAACATATCCTGAAAAAATATGTAATTTTGATTTTTCAAAATTTAGTTTCAAAGTAAATTTTTTGATTGATTTTTGAACTTTGAGTTTAGGTAAAGCGAAAAAACTTCACCTGCTAAGACAGAACACTTGTATTTGGTTAATAAATCTGGGTTGCGAACTATCTAATTACACCATCTAACACAATTGTTGTTTCTGTGTAATCAATATCATGTTCTAATTGGTTCTATCATAAAAACATGAAAAAACTTTACTTCCCTGCAAAAACTTTGCTTTCGTGGTCAGGACCACGAAAAGTTGAAATTTGCGTACTGTCATTAAGGAAACGTACAAATTTTCGGGTTTATCTTTATTTAAAGACAAAAAGGGAACATTATATTTCAAATCAATAGTATATTTTGACCAAAATTCTACAAATTGATGACAAGGAACCTAGAAATGTGTAGCTTTGCGTGATTTGCAAGTGTATGTCATATCACTTACACGAATAACTCCCCAAATACAGTCCCCCATCAAGTGTTCATTATAGGTTCCCTGGTAGCGACATTCAAATGTTGCATGATCTGATGAAAGCGCCCTCCTTGCTCCTCGCAATAGGCACTCATGTTCTCGTTGAAGCTATCAAGGTGGGCATCAAGGATACATACTTTGAGACACATCCTGCAGTCCATTTTGCTGTACTTTTTAACCAGAGTCCCAACCAATACAACATAGTATTCAGGTTTATGATTTCCAAGAGAGCCTTTAACTACTTTAATAAAACTGATCCATGCCTCATCCCCCTTTGCTCTGAGAAGTTTGGGAAATTCTTGACACTCGATAACTTTTTTGATTTGAGCTTCAACGAAAACGCCAGCTTTAACTTTTGCTTCGGAAAGCTTTGGGAACAGATGTTGTAGATGCTTGAATGCTGCAGATTCCTTGTCCAACGCTGCCACAAATTGCTTCATCAGTCCCAGTTTTATGTGCAAAGGTGGCATTAGTACCTTTCGAGGGTCTACAAGTGGCTCCCATTTAATGTTGTGCTTCCCCACAGTGAACTCAGTACGTTTAAGTCAATATAGTTTACACACAAAGACAGACAAAGATATCATAGCAACTTAGTAAACCCTCCTTGAAGACCCATCAAGAAGGCAATCATTTTGAAGTCTCCAATAACTTCCCAACCATATTCTTCATATTTCAATGCATTTAACAATCCCTTCACATTACGGTACTCTTCTTTAAGCTGCGCTGAATGGGCAAGGGAAATAGACGGAAGCTGGTTACCGTTATGGAGTAATACTGCTTCCAGACTCTTCGATGAACTGTCTATAAAGAGCTGCCACTCACTAGGATGAAGAGGAATTCCAATATTCTCAAACAAACCAGTTACATTATGACAATAGCAGAGTTCATCTTCTTTGATGAAAAATATGGAAAAATTATTGTCGCTTCCTCTGATTCGACACTTTCACAGTTTCATCTAAGAAGTTCCACTGCTTCAGTCTGGATGTTAAGAGCTCAGCATTGGACGTTGTAAGACCAAGGTTCCGGATCAAATCATTAAGGTCCTTTTGGTTGGGATAGTATGGTTTCATTGGTTCCACTTTCAGCACTGCAATTAGGGTCATCAAAATTTTAAGCACTTTCCAAATTACTGCCATCACCAGTTTCATCTCCCTGTGGAGGATTAGGAACAGAAAGTTCAGGACCATGTGGCACAGGATGATGGTATGTTGGAATAAATGACTGCAGGTGCTTTCTTGCCACTCCGTCGTTTAGAAGGGTCCGTGGGTTCTCGCCAAATTCTTGAAACGCCAAACTTCACAGCCCTCTTTTCCCCTCGGTACCATCCTTCCAGAGTGTTCTTACAGGTCGCACAAGTTACATGTGGAACCCAAGATTTGTCCTGATCTCCAACAGGCATCCCGAAGTAAGCCTTGTTCGCTTCACACATCTTAACTAATGATGAAATGGGCATTTTTTTTCCTCTCGTTTTAATAAACTGCCCACAAATAAAACAGTAGGCATCTGCTGGATGCTTGCAACTTCTTGAAACCATATTTGAGTTGAATCAACAGTGAAACAGTTATGGGAAAAATCTCAGTGAGTGTGGGTACCTCGAAAATTGGAAAGAAATCTTTATTAGTATCAGACTTATGAAACAGACAGTAATTCGTATTCAAATAAAACTTTTCGACGATTAGAAAAAATTCTATTCAAAAAAGTAGTACCAAAAGAATTGTAGACATTGTGACAGCCACAAAAGCGAAGTTTCAGGGGTATAACTACTCTTTTTTTACATACTTGCTGCTCAATTAAACAGAAACCAATACATTCATTTGTTGTCAATTGGGTTGCCTACCAATTAGTTATCAATTTTGACGTTTGTGTAACTTAGGCTGGTTGATTTCATTTAGGGTGAAAAATTAATGCAGGTATCATTTGGAAATCGAGTTATTAAGATATTTCACATGTTTAATTCTTGACAACGTTGACAAGTCCTTACTGTTTTACTCCGACGTTGATATTATGAATTTATTTGTTATTCATGGTCAATGCCAACAGTAGAATGTGCAGGACATTTAACGAAAAATATCCGAATTTATCGCCGCTTAATAAAACAAAATTCAGAAAATTACAATCCAATTTTATAAGTCATGGGAAAGCAACTGGAGCATATGCAAAATAACAACCGCAGCAACATTTTGAAATATCGAATTTTCATAGTTAGACTTATGCCATAATGTTCTTACTTCATTAACCGAGACGTGCATAGTATTGTCAAAGGGACTAACAATATTACTTTACATTAGATAATTTTATACATTTTAGTTTACAATTTCTCTGGTGTATGTTTTAATTTAGAATTATATTCTGATGAAATGTAAAATTATTAATAAAATATTTTTTTAAATATTGAATATGTGGTTTTAAATTTTTATTTCTCAAATCTTCTTCCTTTTTTCCGGAAAACAAACAAAACAAATTTGAAATTTTGTACAAAAAGTTGATGTGAAAATAAAATACCAAATGGGGAAAACAGCTGTTTTGTTACTATTTCATAATACACCGAATTATATAAATTGGATGTTATATAAATTGTATTATACTATTTAATTTTTAGTTTCTAAGATCAAAATAATACCGAGTTTCATTAAGCTTTACCTCACCTAAACCTAACGGTTTTTTAAATATTTTTAGATTTTTTTATGATTTTAAAAAAAATTAATATGTATCAGGTCACCTATGGTATTTTGACAAGGCGTTCTATTATTTATCAGTTATTTATGTTTACGTCAAAAGCTACGCAAATCATCTTTTAGTGGTAGTGCTAGATTTTGGTTCTTGTTCTTTTCATTCAAAATGAATATTTATTCAAAAGAAGAACGGATCGATATGGCGTTTATTCTTGCAGAATGTCTGCAAAATTGCTTACTGACATCGCGGATTTATGCTCAAAGATTCCCTGACCGAAATCACCAAAATAAAGCCGTTTTCGAAAGACTGTTGGCTCAATTTAGCCAAAGAGGAAGTGTGCAGAATACACGAAAAGGAAACGTGTGACAGGAAACGAGGAAATTGAATTTGCTGTGATTGCCTCTGTAAACGAAAATCCCCATATATGTCAAAACCAAATTACCAACATTAGCCGAGCAAGCATCTCAAGAATTCTTCGAAAACATAATTACCAGCCGTATAAAAACCAGCTTCACCAGAGAACTTTCTGAAAACAGTTAGACAAAGTTGCAGAAAATTAAAACTTTTAATTTTGTTCTGTTTAGCGATGAATGAATATTTCACAACAATGGATCCGTTAACAGACATAATTTTCATTACTATTTTGATTCCAATCCACATCAATTTAGGATAATTAATAATCAGCACAAATGGTCAGTGAATGTATGGGGTGGGATAATGGGAGAATATGTAATTGGTCCTTATTTTTTCCAACACCATTTAAATGGAATATTGTTTTTGTATTTTTGAATAAATCAATTTAATCCAGTCTTTATTAGCGGCCATTCCCTTAGAGATAAGGAGATCTATGTGGCTGCAATTGGATAGAGCTCCTTCACACTTCCATCGTGGGGTCCGAGCGTTTTTAAATGTGTATTTCGAAAATCCGTGGATTGGAAGAAGTGGACACAAAAGATGGCCACCAAGATCACCGGACTTAACACCTCCGGATTTCTTTTTACGGGGATACGTAAAGGGAATCGTTTATGGCACGGCTCCAACAACACCAGATAATATGAAGGAGCGCATTAGAGAAGCATTCCAGAGCATAAACCCAGAAGTGCTAACAAATGTTACTGAGAGAAAGAGGATACGGTTGTGTTTAAAGTTATTTCCACCGTTTACTATTATTTTATTCACAGTTTAAACTAGTACCTACGTAATATTTAAAATATTGTTAATAACCTGGGGTTAGTAACAAGCAACTCTGACCTGCCAAAATGCCATAGGTGACCTGATAAATATTATATTTGTTAAAATCAGTTTGCATTCTGAAAAATGTGCGTTTTCCATCAAACCCTACATTTGTTCATAACGTCAGCAGAGTATTTAAGGAGTGTTTAATTTCCTTTTTAATTTAAGTTTAAATAAACAGTTAATATTCGAAAGGGGGTTAAGAAAGACATAGCCATAAAACATTCTTCAACGCATCCAAATTGAATATCTCTCTAAATGTATCTTCAGCTTTAACTTTCTACCGGAGTTAGTGTCGATGTGTAATTTGCTAGAAAGAAAAATACATAGCCCCCTGTTTTATACCTGCAATATGGTACCCAGTTTAGTACCAATATGAAAGATAAAATTGTTTCCAACCGACAAAAAATTGTAATAGCTACTGAACTGTAGATGGTTACACCTACAAAAATTCCTCGGGCGCTTCTTGGATATTGGCAACTAATTTCTTGTAGTGCGCCAAGGAACAGTAACTTTTACGGTTGTTATATGATGCGAGGAACATTTGGCGTTGACATTTGGAGAGACATTTGGTGTGAACAAGCTTTTATCTTCGGGTTACGCTGGCTTTAGAGGTAATATAAATTTTATGCATTCTTTGCAGGGAATGTACAAAGATAATTTCTTTCATGGATAGTCAGATAGTTTTATCTAAAAAAAGATTTTAATTTCTGCTGTTGCTCGTTTACATTTCCAAGGAGTGTTAACTTCTTGACTGAACTAAAGATAAAGTAACAAAAACAAACCACTCTGACAGCCTGCATTTAAATCTCACTTATACGATTGAACAAACAGAATTTAATTACACCAACACGAGAAACCAAGAATGGGGCATGAGTGAGTGAAAAATTTTACCACATCATTCTCGAAGATTGGCATATAAGAGTGTTGTGGTTGATATTCTCTATTTGTTTACTTTAAGCGTTAATCACAATAAACTTGAGAATGTCTTCAGTAATAATATTTACATTGTACGTCACCTTCCAATTTTGCCAATCAATAATCTGTACAATCTAAACATGTACACATTTTTGAAAATTTATTGGTCGAATAAAGCACATATACTGTATAGGGTAGTTTTTATTTGCTCTTTAAACTACTTGTTGGTTTGTCTTGGCAGTGTATTACAGAAAAAAAGATAAATCTACTTCACAATACATCGTATATGTAATACCCACGAAGGATCGCAATGTGAAATAAACCGAAAATTAAAAAAAAAAGTACAACGTGGCGTTTTTAAAGGGCACTATTTTCTATTTGTGTTAATTTCATTTAGAGGTTTACGCTTATTTCGGCATCAATCTTAGTGGAATCCTTACTTTTTTTAATGTATACATTCTCACATAACAGCATTGTCTTTCAGTGTTCACTCTGTTATAAAATTTCAACTATTTACTCCTGTTTAAAACCGTTTGCTTGGGGTTCCTCAAATTCTTTGCGACTTTGCAGCTGCCAATAGACAACTAATCGACCACTCAGCATGAAGAGGAAAACAAGTGCTGGTGCTGTTCTTTCTAGTTTGTCTTCTACCATATAGTGGGAGTACACAGCAATTAGTGTAAGAAGAAGCAAGCAGATGTTGGCCCAATTTTTCACTTTATCTGAAATGAAATAGAAGAAACAATAGTGTAACATATCGACAGATTGCAACAGGAATAAGCAGTTAACAGAAAAAATTAAACAAAACTAACCTACTGTTTATGTCTGCTTGTTTTAGTTTCTGTTCAATGCCTAACTGCCTAAAAAACATAAACAGTTACCAAAACACAAAATTTACCTTTTAGTTTACAAGCATAAACCTCGAACTGTGGACATTAGAATAAGCAAACGTTTTTTTTTAACTTTCTGTAACTGCTCATTCAAGATAAATGTGTTGAAAGCTTTGGTGTAAATATTCATTCGTTAATGCTTTTTTCATGCTTTACTGAAAGGCGTTCTTTTAGAGTATCATTCATAAAACTCGAATTTTTTTAATGGAAGGAATAATAAATTATAAAAAATGAGATAGTTTTTTAAGACGAAAATACATTTGCGTTTTCATTTAGTCTGCTATGATGAAAATCCAAACATATTTTGAATTACGCCCTCACATGTCACCGGTGTATAAACAATTTTCGAAATCCACGCGCTATGAAAATAGCACAAAATGTACGTGAAGATAGAAAATAGGCGTAACAGTCATACGGCCGTGAATCTGGATCTATATTTACTTGGGCATGTTGAGGATTGTCTATGACCCAAAAACACGACATTATTTTTGGGATCCTGTCATTTTGATACGTCATCGTGCCCAGAAAAGTGAAGTTTCGGCGCAAAATTTGAGGTGTAGTTGCAAATTTTGCATAAAATAAATCATTTAAAATGTAAACCTGCATAAAAAATTATTTACTCGTTATTTAGAAGATACTTACTGCTTGGTATAAGTGCCATAGCCAATCCACAAACGATTTCTGATGCCCCTACAGTCTTTCTGTACCACTTGCTGGGGATTTTCATGTTCATCACTTCGGCGAATGGAAAAACTTTCGCATATTTCACGTATTCTTTTCTCTGAAACGCAAGAACCAAATAAATTCCATACTTAACTTCCCAACTGTTTATAAACAGTAGATCATCATATACAACGTTATAATTCGTGAATTCGTAAATCATAATCGTGCTCGAAATGTTGACCATCGCGGTAAATTAATTAAGTAAGCATAATGAATATAATGAGTGGATAAAATTACAAACAAAAATTTAGTAATTCTGTCTGTCAACTGTCCCATTTATTTTGAATTTCAATGTGCAAGGTGTGAAAAAAAGTGACCTGTAAAATGCAAAAATGTAAAATGGAAACCTACTATAATATAGCAGGAAAATACTCAATTGGTTTACTCCAGTTTGCTTCTTCGAAAATTTATGTGGGAACATTTTAACAGCCGTAATAAAGTCTCGAAAATGGCTTTTATAAATAAACAAAACGATTATTTTTCGCGAAAATATTAAATTTTACGTCAAAACCACACTTTTTGACAGGTCGTACATAGCTTTTTATAACTTCATCCTAGACCTACAATGTTGTAGTATTTAACTTTTACTAACAAATAATAATTAAATCAGGAATGGAACAAATTTTTTTAAAAAACAATTCTAATTCACTTTCTTTTTAATTAATCATAAGAAGAACCTACTAGATCGAATCTCTATTACAGCTGTTAAACTTGTTTTACCTACTACAGTGAAATTTTGCCTGGGCCGAAAGGCACGTAGCCAAAATACGAAAATAATTCTCTACACTACAGTCCCGACGAATGATCTAAAAATTTATTACCTGGCCAAATAAATACTTAGCTAAAACCGGTATAATACGAAACGTTAACATCAATTTTTCTAGTAAATTTGAGTTCCAAAAAAATTGGAACTTAAATTTTGTTCGTTATAACCCTTTTTGTTACTTACTAAATCTTTATGTAAGTCCTTCGATAAAAAACTGGATATTTTCAGCAATCCGACGAATACAAAAAATAATCCCAGCAGCACGGACAGGGACTTCAAAACTATTGTGCCCATTTCGTTTTTTCTTTGAAAAAGTAGATTTTTGAAAATTTAATACTCGTGGAAGATTCCGATTTCTATCACTCCGAATTCGGGTTGGGTTTTCGCGTTATTCCCGATATCAGCGCGTTATCATGTCGAAGGGCAAGCCCATATACTGAAATGGCACCACGCACGTTTAAAATCAATATTTCCCGAGGGCAGAACGCGCGCACAGATGGCCGCAGACTGAAATCGCTGAAATATTCGTTGGAGCGAGTCGCGTGCCAATAAAAATTTTCTGCACTACTAAAATATTTCTTTTTATTTTGCTTAATATACACTTATTTTACTGCACAAATTTAACATTATTACACTATTTTTAATGTTGTTAACAATCTAGTACAATATAATTTTTTTGCAATATTCGTATTATTGTCCAATTATTAACATTTAATCTGTTATATTTTTAATTGTTTAAAATGTCTAAATAATGTAAAGTACAAATTAAGATTTTAAACCTCAAATCATAGGCAACTTCAAATACACATAATTTAGAGATTTTCATTACAGGTTTCTGTAAAAGTAAAATTTTCGTAAAAAAATTGCAATTTAATTTTGGGATTTACGCAATTTCATAACTAAAAAAATTCCTTTGACCCACAAGCTGTGAACTTATAAAATAAAAAAGAACATTTCAGAGTAATTCCGCAGAATAATCGTAAAAACTGAAGGTTTCATTTTCCTTTTATGACAAATTAGTAAAGTGTAACTAAATTTGTTCTATCAATTACCAGTTTTTCCAAAATTAATAGAATCGTTGACTCATAATGCAAATTACCAGACGATGTGATATATTCAAAGAATTATTGTTATTTAAGCATTTAATTAAAAAATAAGGAAATGAAGAAATTATAAATAGTTCTTGCGAAAATAAACAGTTTTTGTGTGCAAGAGCAATAGCAAAAAATCAGATAATCAGTCAGTTTTTTTCTATTCCCTAAAGATGAAAATTTCTTGGAAACTTGGATAAGAAAAAAAAAAGTTCCAACTATCCTTCTCGGAAACAATGCAATCAATCTTCGGAAACAATGCAATCACTCTTTCACATGCTCGAATCTGTAGGCTTCATTTTCGTGCAGATGACATTCAAAGGAACTTGCGGCATGAGTTAGTGGAATCATGTTCTGCTGTTAGGAGGTTAAAAGAAGGAGCTGTTCCTTCCTTAAACTTATATGGTACAAAGACCTTTGAAACGGGTGTTTTAAAGGAAACCTCAGCTCGCGAAGAACGCACTGAAAAAAGGAGAGGAAAGGAAGTGCTTTGCGAGGTACTAGATTTTAATAAGCCGCCACCAGCCACTTCCCTTGAGCTCAATATTGAACTGCCGGATTCTTTTCAAATTGAGATTGGTGCTTTACAATCTACAAAAACTTGCTGGTTTTGTACAAAGGGCCAGAAACTAAGGTTGAAGATGAAGACAAAAGTTCAAACTGCTTCTGAAGTCAACATTGTCGAAGACATTATTTCCGCAGTGAACCACATGCTCACTCCTGGACAAGTGTTGAAAATGGCTGAACCTCTCAGACAAAAAGTGTGCTGGACTATTCCGACATCTCAAACGCTTGAGGTGTCGGTAATTGAAATTTGCAATTTTAATGAGTGCCCTGTTAAACTTGAATTTAAAAATTGGAGGTAGATTTGATTGAAGAAACGGTAAAAATAAAGTATTAGGTTGTCCAAAAGTTCCTTAAAACCTGTGAAAAATTCAATATTGAATTAACGATGAAGACCGCTACTACATTATAGACAAAAAAACAGGTTTTCGCAGGTGTTAACTTTTGGGACAACCTAGTAGATAAATTAACACCTCAAGGAATTAAGCAAATCCAATATGCATCAAATAAAAGTTATGCATAAATCATTTAAACAATGAGGAACAATTAATAATTAAAAATTTAATTAACCAATATCGTGACATAATTCACAGTGGGAATATATCTCTGACCTTTCATTCAAAAATACAACATGACATAATTTTGAAAGATAATATTCCAATACACCAAAAACCATATCGCAAATCTTATAGTCAAAAAGCTGAAATAAAAAAGGCAAGTAAAAAAATGTTACAGCAAAACATTATTAGGGAAAGTCATTCACCATGGGCACCACCTGCTTCATTAGTTCCAAAAAAAATGATGCCCCAGGTAAACATAAGTGGTGATTGGTTATACATTATAGGAGGTTGAATGATAAAAGTATAAATAATACATATCTACTACACAATATAAATGACAAACAGATACAGATACTAGACAAACTGGAAATCAAATCACCTTTAGAGATTAACGGACTATATCGGATAATGAATAAAAATTAATGCATTTATAATTTAAATGGTTCAGTAATATAAAATTATTTTAAAATAAGTAGTATAAATCCAAACTCTGTAATTAATTTGCAAATAAATAATATAATCATTGAAAAGAAACCTGAGCTTACAATGCAGAATATAAGTGGAATAATAAATAAGCACACCATAAAATTTATTGGTGTAGCAAATAATGTAGACCAAAATAACATATTAAA
This sequence comes from Diorygopyx duplodentatus, assembly GCA_033557515.1. Classification (NCBI taxonomy): domain Eukaryota; kingdom Metazoa; phylum Arthropoda; class Insecta; order Coleoptera; family Scarabaeidae; genus Diorygopyx; species Diorygopyx duplodentatus. Next base: position 1,350 of record JAWQRJ010001583.1, on the reverse strand, counting down.
CTATATACAGAATGTTCCAAACTCCATGCTCACCATTCGTATCTTGGAAACGGTAAGAGCTACAGACCCTCTTTTGGTTTTCCAAAAAAATGCATCGCTATACTAGATATTCTGAAAAAAACTGAAAATCGTCATTTTCTTCAAATGTGAATATTTTCCATTTTATTTATCGTATCAAAAAATTTCAAGGGAAAAAGTTGTAGGCATCAAAACATTCTGTAGGATAGATTATACAAATATTTTTTATCTTGCACCAGTTTCGAGTTGTGAGGGAAAGTTGTATTTTTTAAATGGAAACCATAGTTGATTTTGACATTATTAAATTATTTGATTTTTTGTCTTTCCAACGATATAAGGTTCGAGGTATTTATCTTTCATAGTTTAGAAGATATGAAGAAAAATTATATTCCACACAGATTTTAACCCACTTCACACTATCCATGATTAAGAACTGTGTTTTATTTTCAATACAAAACACTGCATATCTGGTATTTATTATCTATTGTGCTTTAGTAGATATAAAGAGCAAAGATTTTCTGAAAAACAGTTCTGCTGCTCAAATTTAGAACGTTGCAAATTAAATAAAAATAAAAAATTGCAAAAAAAAGGAAATATGGAAGCAATAAACATGGTAACAATGAACGCGGAAGCAGTAAACATGGTAATAGTAAACATAGTAACAATAAACATAGCAACAATAAACATGGTAACATTAAACATGGTTAAAATAAACACGATAACAATAAACTAAAATTTTCCTACAAAAGATGTTCGATATGGCGACCGTTTACTTCTAAACATTTGATAACACGCTTTTCGACACTTTTTCTACAATTCATTAATTGACGAACACTAACGGAGTTAAAGTCTGTATGACACTTTGTTGCAAATCATTAATACTGTTATAACCCATTCCGTATACCACATTTTTTATATGGCCCCACAGGAAAAAGTCTAGTGGGACAAATCCGGAGATCTCGCTGGCCATCGTATGGGACCGTTCGTTGCAATCCACCGATTTTCATATCTTGTTTCTAAATATTCAGAAAATTCTTAAATTATGTGCCGGGGCGCCGTCCTGCTGAAAGAAAATAGTTCTCTCCTTTGGATTGGTAGATCATCCAACGCATCTTCAATTTCCTGTTGCAGCAGTTCGAGATATCTGTTTGAGTTAAGTGTTTCGTTAAAAATAAACGGACCTATTAAACGGTTTCCCAAAATGCCGCAACACACGTTAAATCCAAATCGTTCCTGAAAACGTGACTGTCGAACTCTTTTCAGATTTTCATTATTCGAATAATGGTAATTATTTCGATTGTAAGCGCCGTTGTTTGTAAATCGACTTTCATC
>JAWQRJ010001582.1:0-15473 GCA_033557515.1 Diorygopyx duplodentatus | reverse complement strand
ATCTTGATGAATTACATTAATAACATGAAATATAGATTATGTATTTTGATGTAACTAACAATAAATAGAAAAGATAGTAAAAATATGAATTATTTTTATTAATTTAATGAATGGAAAATTTTAGTTAGGCTAATCTAAGACTAATAGTGCCATTTATGGCAATTGGTCTGTCTGTCCACCCATCTGTCTGTCTGTACGTTCGTCTGTTAGGAACGCTTTTTTTAGATGTAATTTTTTTCAAAAAAAATTTCAAATAACTTTTAACTGTTTGTCCCAAGTTAACGTGAATAAAATTAGTGAAATGGTTATGAAAAAAATTCAAATAACCCTTACTTTGTTTTTTAAAAAAAATATTTATTTATTTTCACTTTAAACATCCAATAACTCTTAAAGGTTGTGACTTTGGCCAAATGTGTGGTTAATGAAAGTCGTGTGAGTGATCCACACCCAATTTTTTTAATTGTGGCATCGCTCGTCTGCTTAAAAGTGTAAGAACTAATATGATGAATCAAGTGTAAAAAATAATAAATAAATTAAGATTACTGTTCACCATATATCGCATACGAACTTTGAAAAGGTGAAGTACGCAAGCCAAATATTCTCCAACACTGTTGCGGTTGCAATTCAAACTGCCGCCTTCACGAAAGTAGTCTACTGGAAAATACTGGTGTGCATTTTCCATTAGAGGCGTATTCCAGGTTGTATATGGCGGGTTATTTAACATTCAAAGTGAGAAAAAATACAATTTTGATATTTGTTCAAAACAACTTGTTATAGAAAATGAAGATCTAATCGATGAGAAAGACTTATTTTTATTATTTAAAGGTGATTCTAAAGAGCGCATTTCGCTTTTGCGTAGACCGTTTCATAAATTTGTGGATATAGTAAGAGAGATCTTAAAAAAATAGGGGAACTGCTCAATAGGGGGAAGGAATTTATTATAAAGTATAGTTTGTATAATAAGGTATAGTTTGTGGAGGTACGCTTGTAGACGCTAAAGTTTGTGGACAACAGTGTGCGGGCAGCGAAAATGAAAACAAAATAGAGAGAGATAGACAGGAACCTCACAACGTCTCATTGACGATGTCCCTCTTTACCTAACTCCTTGCTCCATGCTTATATGTAGAGTTTATTATGTAGGGTGTCCCACGACAATTTTTACCTCTTTTTTTGGACCTTTTTTAATTATTATTATCGCAGGGGTATTGCATAAAAAGGCATACTCAATTTGTAAATGCTCGTGTGCACAAAATCCGGCACTGTAGTCAACGGGCCATATGTATCCCTATGAGTTTGGGTAAAATCCTGAAGGCCGTAATTATCGGGCGTACAACAAACAGTCTCCAATCAGAGTTGGCGCTGGTCGCTGTTCGTCGGTCGATTACAAAAACCGAAAGGCGGCTTGTCACGGGTCAGACCGCAAAACGCACAACAATGATATATTTTCTGTTTATGCAATTGCATCGTTGATGGTCATTGAATGGTGACAACGAGGATTTATACGCGATTTATTTACATTGAGAGCGGAACGCAACAAACGTGCACTAATGAGATAAATAATTAATGAATTTGCCTACGTTCAATGATCTGCCGTTTTGGCAATATTTCATAAATTGACGGAAATCAAACTATATCCAACCTAGCTAAACACGCTTGTTTACGAACGTATGGAATAGTGTGCGTTGGGTTTTAATAAATAACCGAATTATTCAGCAAAATTTGCTATGCCATGTTTATCGCAGGTTGTATTATTAAATTATTAATAGTCAGTTGCAGATAACGTTCAAAACAACGTATAATTTAGCAAACCCCGTACATAGCTTCAATAACACAGATACTATTGTTTAATCAAGTAAGTTTTGAGTTCTGACCATATTCATTTTTCTTCACTTATACGTAAGAAAATAAAGGATCTGCAGCGACCATGGATTTTAAAGTCATGTCTAATGTAAATAAAGAACTGAAGAAAAGCAGTGCAACTGTAATTTATCGAACAAAAAACTTAGTATATATACTATCCTTTATCCGCACCCTATATGTAGAGTCAATAGACGTTATTGACTCTATATACAACAGTTCCCACTTGAGTTATCATGGTAATGAGTGCAAGTGCAAAAAAGATCAACTGCGTTGATCTGGTTCTCTGCAGGTTCATTCCATCTGTCGCTATTAGTTCGATGGGATAAAGGTACTTGCATGTCAAAGGCTTCGAAGCAAATCACTTATCCTTTTAGAAACATAACGACCCCCCTGAATATCCAGTAACGAGTTGTAACTCCTTCATGTAGCGTTACAATAATTACCAACTTGCCGAGCACACTGAAATCTGACGCCAAACAATGCAGAGGCGGTTATTAGGACTCTTTTAAACGGAGTGCATTAAATTGCACAGACTGAAAACTTTGCGCGCCGCGTGCATCGGCATTTACTTGGTTTTGTTGCAACCAGCCAGGCTTTGACGGCAGATTGCCTAGACGCAAATCGGATTAAGTGTTAAATGGAAAATTGGAAAAGAGAATCAAAACGCGCGAGGGAAACAACAGTAAATTCCCAAAAAAAAACCTTCTCGAAACATTTAAACTTGGTAGCGGAAATGAATAACTGAACGTAATGCTAAGTTATTCGTTCAGCAATAAAGAGAACAGTTGATGAATGAAGACAATCATACGTTTTCATGGTCCATAAAGTACGTTATCTAGTAAGTGTTATGTTCATTGCGAGATGAAAAATATCACATAGTGGCCTAGATTACATCCGTCACTTTAATAGTCGCCATTTGGAGCTCGCTCAGGGAGAGAATGTTTTCTATTACCGCAGCCAGTGGCGTCTGTTTGCGACTAAACAAAGATTTAATGTTTCATATACATTTCGCGAATGAAGGCATACGTTACGGGGCTCTTACAAACTCTGCAACACAGACAGGCTACGGTTGAACTAACTAGAGAAGGTCGTGTGACAAAAGGCGTGCATACATCAAGTTTAGCTGCTGCATCGATCATGTGTAACAAGTGCCGCGCACAAGATGGCACAAGAGACGGAGAGACGAGACGCACTTTGGTCGCAACGGGTGCATTATTGTGCCATTGTCTCGCAGATAGCAAGCCAAATCGCCAAACTCATTACTCATGACCGTTCAGGAAACGTATTGTTCTGGTGGTGTGCGATTGCCGGATGGTTAAGTAACCATTTAGAACTGCAATCAATTTTTAATGTACATCCATGCACATTAATGTATTTGAGTAAAATTTATAAGAAGTTCATGACTCGATTATAATCATTTTTAGTTTTCTTCATCTTCTTACTGCGCCACGAATTTTTATAAACCACCGTTGGAAACTTACCGTAACAAGCTTTCTTTATTGTAGAAAATTCGAAATCAAGGTACTAAATAAAGAACTACAACTCCAATTCAAGCAGAATAAAATTAGCAATATATTGACTCTTTTAAATTATTTTAATCCCGGATCTACTAATTAATTCTAATAACCCTCCTTCAACTAAGATATTTGTATGATGTAAATTTCTGCAAATATTAACATTGGAAACATATATTCGCTTACGAAACAGTTGTAAAACTTATGCCAACTTCGCTTTGGTGACGTGTATGGTGATAAAATTGTGGCATGGTGATATAATGCTAGCAAGAATACTTACAAGCGCTCCAAAACACCTTTCAGAAGGCCTAATAAGTATACATTGATCGTTTGACAACTAATTAACGTTCTGTTTCGCTTATAAGGTGGTTTCAGTACAGTAATAACTCATTAATGATTGACTATATATTTGGAGATTAATAGCGTCCGGTTTGCGAAATTGGCAGGACGCGCGTTCTGAGTCGTGGCAGACGGAAGTGGCTTAGTGTCCGTTGTTCATTACACGTGTTTCAATCGCCTAAATTTAACGAAATTTTAAGGAGGGCCGATACGGGGCCCTCTACGAGAAGAGTTTTTACATATGTTCATCATCAATAATTCATAAAACCGCCAGGCAGTATAATTGCATCATTAGAAAATAATACAAGTAGTGAGGTGATTGAAGAGCTAAATAAGCTCAGACACTAAATTCCATTGAAAGATCTTACTCTAACCAAACATGGGGGAGGTTCTACCTCAATGACAGGAATAGGTGGTGAAATAGGAAAACAAACACGTGCTAAACCAAATGGGAAAACAAACAACCAATAAAACAACAAAGGACTAAAATAAAAGAAAAATCCAATTACTTCCAAAATATATGCAGTCTGTATAGAAAAATCTATACAGACTGAATCTATACAGACTGAATCTATACAGACTGAATCTATACTTCGATAACCTCAGGTAAAAACCCATGCACCATGTGTTCGATAAATTCTTCCAAAGAATCAACCATGTATCCACTTCTTCAGAGAGTACCCGAAATCCTTTAAAGCTCATTCCAACAGGATTAAAATAGCAACTTTATAAACTCGTTAAATCAGCTTAACTCTAAGATTTTCTTAATAACCACGGAGACACCTCTGAGGTGCCTCCCCTTACGAGAGTCCGCCCGGAAGAGACCGAGTTCACTATCATCTTTCACTTTTAACACACTCTACCCAGCTAAAAAAATACCAACGCCATCTATCAAAAACGAACTAAAGTCACTGTAACGAATAGAAGATCACAAAACAAAAGATCAAATCTACTGTACCAAAGGAACAAACCAAACCCCTGCATCGGTCAAATGGACTGCTACATTTACAACGCCTAAACTGTGAATTTTAGAATGATTGTGCAATTGGGTGGTAGAAATTACTGGGTGGTAAAACTTAAAACAACATTAAAACAAATTCAAAATTTTATCAGTTAAATTAAAAGGAGGAGCTTTCAGAATCATAGGGAAGATAGTCAAATAATAGTACTAAATGAAAAAATATTGTTTTTAATTATGACAATGGCTATGAGCTGACGATATACCAATTATTATCGTAGCAGGTAGCAACGTAGTCACTTTTCTAGGTTTGAACCTGATGTACTAGGTTGACTTATGTCAAAGTAAAAGTCATCATCAGACTCATCAATTGATTCTTTCCTCCGCTTCTTCTTTCTTTAGCTGTCTTTTTTTATTTCATATCAGTCTTTTTTTCTTCTTCCTCCATTTGTTTCATGACCACATCTTCTGTTAAATCCATATTGTTAAACGTTAGTTTTTTCTTCATGCTTTTGCTTCTATTCTCTCTAGGTGCGAAAGCTTCAAGTAGCATTTTTTAAAAGTTGACAGGTTTGAGTATGTAGGTGAATTTGTAATTATTCTGTAGCTGGAGTCACTGAGAAAGGATGGAACTGTTGTAGTTCGCACAGGTGCTTGATATTATTGCTAAATAATATCAAGCTCTATTTGTGGTGGAACAAATAGAGCTCTATTTTGCTCTATTTGCTCTATTTTGTGGTGGAACAAATTGTTTTCATCCAACTCTAAATACATAAGGTTATTGTTCCGTTTTATCCTGTTTCTAAGAGTGATTTCTACTATACGTTTTAATACACTGTAAACAGACTCACCTCTTTGAATGCTTTCCATTGCACTTGACAGTTTGTTTAGATTACAGTTTGGTAAAGTTTCTCTTTTATAGTTTCTAGGAATTTTAAAACATTCACTCAACAATACCTTTGAGCAAAAGTCACAAAACACAAACTTAAAACTTCATCAGACCAGTGTAATATAACATTTAAACCACTGCTACGAATTCTTAAACAAATAGATGTAAATAATAAATGCCTCAAAATTTTACTATTAATGTAGCAAAATTATGCAAACTGTCAATAAGTGTTCTATGCGTGAATTATAGCGGAGCGTCCGTAATTCATCATAACTCATTCAAAAGTTTCAATGAAGCTGCAATATGATTGATTAAAATTGTTTTTATTCTAGTTTGACACGGCATAAAAATTAGATATGTTACATCAGCCGGTAAGGTAAGGCAGTAAAAATTGTTATACCGTAATAGCACTAATTCAACATAACAAGCTCTAATTCCTAGATTTGGTTTTACGGAAACGGAAATGGAAACGGAACATGGGTGGAATCGCTTCAGGTAAAGTTGAAGGCAGAAAATTGTAGATTTGATAATTGATTCAGGATTAAAACTTATGAAAGTGGCAACAGAACATAAAGCAAAACTTTAATTGTTAATATTTGTTTTTAGTTACAGATACTTAGTAATAGTATCTGCTAACATAATTAGCAGTAGTTAACTACTACTAACTAGTAGTAGTTAACTACTACTACTTATAATTAAATAGTTAATAGTAGTTAACATATAATTAACGGTAAGTTTTTAACACGATGTCCTATTCAGGATTAAGACCATAGCTTTTGTATTATTTCATTACGCCCACGTAGCTTAACACATTTTTGTTTGTAGCCTATGAAAACGCTGATAAAATACAGACCAAAATATTGGATGAATGAAAAGGTTAAATAGTTGAATCTTCCCCAATAACTGACGTAACTACGCCAGTTAATTTAAGGTGTCAATGTAAAATTGGGTTTGACAGTTTTAACAACAGTGAAATAAGTCGTGAATACAATGCACAACTAAAGTATGGAACAAATTCATTATACATTCAGTAAACACTATTATACAGAAATGTACCCGAATCGGTCGGAAATGTTCCCGGTTTTTGTTTTTTGAAACACGTTTTCAAATAACCAAATGTTAACTTAATTTATGTTTTAATTATGAAGTAATTTTTTTTCAGTTGGCAACTACTAATGCTTTATTTGAATTTGGATGTTTTGGTATTACTAACATCTCTGCGATAAACAATAACATACACCGCAAAAATTTTCAAAAAATAAAAGATAATGGTAAACTTTGATAATATAAATTTTATTCTACAGCGTACAAAACAATAAAATTGTTTTCTTGCTTTAATTTAGGTGTTGAAAACGAGGAGGGTCTCATCTTCATGGTACTAAATTATCTGGCAGATCAGAATTGTTTTCGTTTAGATACAGTTCTGTTAATATTGGAAGAAACAAATCACAAAATTCTAATCACTCCATTATTGAGTTCTTGAAGCAAATTCATTTTAAATATGGTGTGACCAAGCTAATATCACATATTTGTGTAAATTGGAAAAACAAAAACATTCTTTTTTAACCCATTTTATAGAGAAGTTATTTGTTCATTCAATCATGTGATAAATCAATATTGTTCCATAAGAGAAATGTTGAATAAAACGAAACAAAAGTTCTGGAATAGGCGGCCATGGATATTCGACCATAGTAGGTTTGGAATAGGAATATCACGTAGGACATGGAAATAATATTAACAGTTGTGAATATGTTGTAAATAGTTGTGAACAGTTGGAAATAATATTAACAGTTGTGAATAATATTAACAGTTGTGTGAGGCTGTTGAATCATGAATTGGACAAAAGAAATAAATATTGTTAGATACTGCTTTCCAAAGAAGTTGAATAATACATCTCTAGGATAGGATCTGTCAGTTTTAGAGATTATGCTTTTCATATTGACGAAAATGGTCAAAACATAATTCTGGTAGTGCCGTATTGTTTACAATCTGACGAAAATTAATCTTTCGTTTCATACCTGGTAGTTCAATCGGAGTTTTCATCATACGGTCTGAATTAGCATTGTTGTCTGGCAGGCATTACACATGAAGTCAAGTACCACTCAATATAAATTCATCATTTCCTGATTCCTGAAGATTTTTATTAAACCACGCACTTTTTTTAATAAGTACACCCTTTTTATTTCAGAACCACTGAATTCCGATTTACGCGAATGTAGAGCTACGTAATTTCTATACACTACGTGGCAAATCATCTTTGGACATACCATGAAGGACTGTTTATTTACTTCTTGAGAAGGTATTGCTGCATCAGAATTTTTTATACCTAGTGACTATAAATGGTTGAGATTATTTTGATTATCTTGATTTGCAGCTTCATACATATGGAACTAAACGCCAATCAAAAGGCTACTGTTATTTTGATGTTTCATTAATTTTGGAGGGAATTCCAAAAATCTAAGTGGTAAATCTTGTTTTCATCTTTAATACCATAGACCATCTCATTTATAATATCTTTTATTCATGATCAAACTATATATCAAAACTACATGTCAAATATCAACAGTCAAGATTGCTATAACACCCAATTAAATTCGCTTCAATAATTTATAGCCACCCGGTATTACTGTAAATTGTGATCAGAATTTTCAAGAAACGGAATGTGCATTTTTATGTTATAATCGAAAAAACTATGCCGCAATATAATATATTTATAATAATAATTAATATTTACAATATTATTATAACAATATTTACGGTAATATTTACAACAGGTAACATTGTTTCCATGACCTGTGTGATAGTCTTATTGCAAATCTACTATGGTCCAATATCCATAGCTGCCTATTCCAAAACTTAATTTTTTATTTTAGTCATCATTTTCCCTATTGCATTTTTCACATGGATTATTATCCATTATCCATATGGATTTTTCACATGATTGAATGAAGAAATTAATTCTCTATAGGATAGGTTAAAAATTATGTATGATTTCATTTAAAATAACAAAGTTGCTATAATTTCCGACAGAAGAAAGTTTCCGGAAGTGGATCTATTTATTTTTCAAATCCCTTTTATAGCTTTCAATGCCCTGATTAAGTTTTATTAAAATGTTTATCTTTTATCTCCCGAAATACGTGATATATTCGCTTGGGCCACTTTATCTGTTACGCCCTGTGCAGATGAAATTTTTTCATATACCTAAAGTTAACGTTTGATGACTGCCATATAGAAAGTAAATTACAATGTTTTTCCAACTTCACGTCAAAATCATGTTTGTCGTCATACTTACTTGGAACTATTTCAATTTTGCTGATGGTTGATCCGGTAATAGTTCGGTCTGGGTATTTCTCATTAAAAACATTTCATACTTCTTGTGTTTTTGCTAAATTTCCACATCCATGAAAAAAACCTAAATTCATTGTTTTATGCTCAACGTTGCCTCTGTTACACTTTGGAATATTTAAAAAATTAAAACTGGTTTTTCAATCACTAAGTAAATAACAAATGTTTTTCTGTGATAATCCCCCAAACATACCAAATACTAACAATTCTATGTTGTTTTAGACTAAAAATGGACATAATAATATATAGTTTCAGGAAATGTGTACATTTATGAGTTTCAACCGCATGCTTCGGCGGGCGCTGCAAAATTTTTATTGCCCATCAAAATGGATTACCGCTGTACCCTGCGGGAGAACGGAGGTTAAGTAATATTTAGTATTACTACCTTTATTCTATAAATGCACTATTTAAGGACTATGAGTCGAAAAATAACCCCGATTTGAATTTTAATGTCTTTCCAAAAAGTGTTTTGCGATCACTTTTATTTAATCGTTCAATGTGAGGTATATTTTTTCTCGATCACAACAATTTTCATAAAAATGATCTCCATTTAAAAAAAAAATACTTGCGACCGGCGAAAGGGTTAAAGTAGGGAAACAAGAAGCAACATTCTTTTTAAAATTTTATTTCCAACGACAATAAAAATAATAATATTTCTAATATTATTTGTCATAACTTTATTAGCCGAAGGATTTCAGTCCTAAATTATGTTAAAATTTTCAAAATAATACACCCCTTGTGAAATAATCGAGTTAATATTTTTGATTTTATACAGAAACGCCCATTTTGCAATTATATAAAAATTATTTACCCATTCAACACAGATTAACGTTCCGCAGCCAACTTTCTATCGATTCCGTTCACAAAACCCTTAAAACTTTTGGTAGTTTGGTGTAACTAGTCATTCTTGGATGCAGATTAACACCACGTACCCAACTTTCTATCGTCTCCGCTCACAAAACACTTAAGAATTTTGAAAGCGCTTCATTCAACCTTTGGAAGTTTGGTGTAAGCACTCATTTATTTTAACCCATTCCTCAATACAAATTGACTTCTCATACTTTCTAAACTTTCTACCGTTTCCGTTCACAAAATCCTTAAAACTTTTAAAAGTTTGGTGTAAGTACTCATTCCTCAATACAGATTAACGCGTGCTACAAAACAATTCTTGGGTTTACAACCAAGTAACCTATGAAATAAAATAACAAAAACAGTACTCCTTACTTATACAGATTTTATGGTATAAAATTCAAAGTACATATATTAAGACGCTGTAAATTTTAATATAATTACATTTAGTTACACATATTTACATTTAGCCATTGAGAAATCAAACATAGTAGACTATAACACAGCCAAACAGAAAAAGTCTGGTAATTGTCTCTGCTTTCGTTGTACTCACAGAAAAAGTTATTACTGCGTAACCTTATTATATCGGAAAATAGACTTCATCAATCAAAATCGTTGTCCCCCGGTATTGCTCGATTATCCTAACTACTTTGAAATTTAATTGCTTCCGTTCCAAGCAGAACCTTTTAATTAAAATTTCTATTTAACACGCCACCAGCACGCCATCGGTTCGGCTTACGAGTGAGGCAAAAGTGTGTGCTGTGCGAACGGCCCGGCGACGCCACTTAGACCTGTAAGTTCTGCAATTTGCTCCCTATTTATAAGTGTATTTGTGCGCGAATTAAGTTTTACAATGGGCCCATCCGATATAATGCATAAGATAGCCTGCAAAATTGCTGTCACGTAGCTACCGTTCGAGCTGCCAGACGGAGCTTATGTCGACGAAGCTTCTGCTTCGGACTGCAATTAAGTCTCCTCTTATCTGCATGTCAACCTTGATTAATTTTCAATTATAGCTAGCGGTTAACCGCTAAAGTACGATCGGAGTTAATCTTTTACTATCAGAAGGAAGAAGCGTGACGGGTAACACGAAAGGGCTTAAAGAAACCTAAAAGGGTCAGATTGAAAACAAAAAGAAAAATTAATACGAGTAGGTGTTAATAAGAAAGTAATAAAGTAAACACTTCGATTTTTCTGTAAAACTTTCCCAAGTTTTCCACTGATAAAAGAACAATGTTCCTAAAAATGGAGTAAATTTTTCAGTTTGAACTTTTCTACTTTATGCAGCTTCCAAATCAAAACGAATGGAAAGATTAAAAAAACGTATTTCGGACAAAATTCCATTGTGTACATTTACGAAAAAGAACATAGCATCCTTTTACGATTCATAGTTTGTAAATAGAATTGCACCAATGGCTGCTGTGCAATACAACCAGTGTTTCAGGGTGGATTGAAATAATTTCTGCCAGAGGTTTTTCGTCAATGAGAGCAAGGGAAACGTCTAACCCGCAATCGGTCGCGCTGTTAGAAAAACGATAACATATTTAGATTTTTCCTTATACCTCGTTACAGAACTGGGTAATATACTTATATCTCCATAAGTGCATCGGGTAGTCGATGTATTATTAAGAAATTAACGTACCATTTGCGAAGATTTCGTGGTGAATAGTGATGGACGGGAGAGCGTCTCGCGAGGGGAGACTTCTCGCGAGAAGCTCTCTCTTCTATCACTAGTGGTGAATAACAGATAATTGTTAGTTATAATCTAACGTGCGACTGCTTATGTTTCGAGTATTGTTGGAAAATATCTAACGTGCGACTGATATAGTGATTATTGCTAATTGCTATTATTATTAAATTATTGCTTGCATATGATTTTATTGACGATGCAGTGAAGTATACAAACCAAAAATTAGAGATCGTTAGGGGATTTTATCAATGCCGTATTATTGCCTTCCTACCGACTTTTGTGAAACCAGTGTGTTGTTTTCATAATCTACATATACATAAATTGTGGTTTACTGATGGGACGGCATTTGAGTTCTTCGCCACAGTGATATCTCAAAGACGTTCGATGATGCAGATAGTAGAAAACACAGAAGAAAGATTAAAAGAGACTTAATTGTTAAAGCATGTTATGTCTCTTATGATAGGTTTAAACTAACCAACACCATGATTATTCCATACTGTAGATGCAAGGGGGCCATATTGTGACAAAACTTCTTTCAGTCGTGCGGCGGTTTATCTCTTTGCGTATAAATGGACAACGAGAAACTAAGCGCTAGTCAATGGTTTACAAGGATTGTTTATTGGACGTTGTTCCTTGTTGCATGACATGTTTGTCCAATAAAACATATTGCTGGCAATTGCTGCTGCAGTCGTAGATGCTGATAACATACACAAGGATAACATGTCCCAATTATTCCAGATAACTGAAGATAGTTGCCTAATACTATTATATTAATCTCACTTCCAAGGCGATTAACCATAACGTATGCTGCTTGTTTCACAGAACTGTCGTTCCGATGGCAATTAAAAATGAGTACCTGGTAGACTCGGTCTATTAGGTACTCCGAGCTCTGCTCGGACATTCAGTGTTCGTCTCAGTTTACATATATTACAGATGCGCCTACGTAAATAATTGCATTTTAATTATAAAAAAATAATAAATATTAAGTTTCTGGTGCACCGAGGTTTTACACCTTTTAGAACTTTTAGAACTTTAAAGTAAAAACATTTGCCGATTTTCTTTTAGGGCAACTACAATGAAATTTTGCAGTTAAATTCTTATCGATGTCTATAAATCCTCCATTTTTCAATAAACTCGGAATATCAGGTACTCCGAGCTTCGCTCGGACTTTCAGTGTTATTTTCAGTTTACATACCTGGTAGACCGAGGTAGCGCTAGCGCTCGGTCTATCAGAAGCTCCGCTTGGACTTTCAGTGTTCGTCCCACTTTATAAAACGTAATAAAGATTAAATTTCTGGCTCACCGAGCTTTTCTTGGTTTCCTAAGTGCTATTAATATTTCAGTTAAAATTATTTACTTATCTGTTCTTAAGAGAGTGTTTAAATCTATATTTACAGTTAGCGACATTTGTTGATTTTCTTTTAGGTAAAGTACAATGAATGTTAGAATAAGTTTTTGAGAAGTTAAATCATTTTTTCTCGTGAATGTCAACAAATCCTCTATCTTTCAATTAAGAAATTTACTTATAAATACATGTAACTGGTAGACCGAGCTATTGCTCTGTCTATTAGGTACTCCGAGCTCCGCTCGAACTTTCAGTGTTACATTTATTATAGGTATAGATATTATTATTATTATTATTATAGTTTACATTTATTATAGGTATGCCCTAATGGAGTGCTATATAATTATACTGTACGTAAAGCATCGTGTTTTATTTTATTACTAAAATTAATAAAGATTAAATTCCTGGTTGACCGCACTCCCCTGAGTTTTCTAGGTACTATTAGTACTTAATTTAAAATTATTTACATATATATATATATGCAAATTTCTATGTTTTCTACCATTAACATATTCTTTTCATAAACGTCTTTTAAAGAGAAGACATGTCGAGAATCTGAACTAAACAATATTTAATGCAAGAAAATAGATTAGTAAAACTGATCAAACATTAATTCACCTGCATTTTCTCCTTTTTGCCCTGATGAATATTTGATTCTATCATACCAACATTCCTACACTGATTCCTTCCAATACAGTCTTTATTAACGTGTTTGCAATACTTTTTTGGTGCCAAAATATGTCTTTACTGATATACAGTGTAGAATAGATACCCAGCAGACTTCATCAGGCAATGTCGCTATATTTAATTTGTCGTTATTATTGAAGTTTATTAATGTTATGTTATATTATTATTGAAACGATTATTTTTAATAAATAACCCATGATGATAATTTATTATTGTGTTTTAACTTTTATTGTTATAAATTTTTATTAACGTGTTTTTAAAGAATAGACATCCAAAGCAACTGACCAAAACAATTCTTCTTTAATAAGTAACGACACGAAAAAACATTTCTTGGTGGGCAAAAATTCAATCAAACTTTATTTTACCTTAATTTCTTTCCGGATATATAGTGAGCACCTGCAATTTTATCATTTTCTTTTCGCATCACTGGCGGTTAATATTCTTAATATGTTTATTTTGATACAAATAATTTTTTAGGTAATAAAGAGTATTTATTTATTACTCGTATTATTGTTAAAACACCTGGTATACCGATCTTCACCAATGATGTCTGTGTTTAATTTAAAATTATTTACGTGTGCGGCATTTTGTATTATTTATTAACGAATTGTTAATGAAAAGTCATGCCAGCAAACTGAACGCAGAATTTTTACTTTCTCTCAACTGAAAGGTATAAAGAGAAAGTAATGCATTCGGTCCAAAATTTCGATGGTGAGATTTTGATATATCCTGATGAATTATGGTATTCTAAGACTAATGGTACAATTTTTGACCATCGGTCCGTCCGTCTGTCCGTCTGTCTGCCCGGCTGTTAGATATTAGTTTGTGGCCTGGACATCTACGACTTCTAATCATTTTAGGTAAAAAAGTTTCAAATAAAAGTTCAGTCTTTCTCTCTTCTCTATGTATTTTCATATATACAGGTGTCCCATTTCTTCAAGACGCTATTCCATTAATGGGAACACCCTGTATGTTATTACATTTTTGGGTTCCTTATGGAATTTATGGTCTACTTTATTAAACATACATATGTCCTAAGTCACACTGTTTAGAAGTTATTGGAGATTTTTTTACAAAACAGTGATATTTGCTTTATATGGAAGTTAGTACTACGAGTCCTAGCCCTCTTAGAGTTTATTTCAGCAAAAAATGTTTCAAATAAAAGTTACAGACTTAACCACCCCTACAAAACGATGTTATTTTCATATATACAGAATATCCAATTTCTTCTAAACACTACATAACTTCAATTTTTTAAATGGAATACCCTATATATTATTACATATTTAAATTCCTTGTGGAATTTGTGGTCAATTTTAGTTAACATAGTTTAGAATTTATTGGACATTTAAAGTAAAAACATATATACATTTTTGCCTAATGTAGAGGTTAGGATATAAGCCCTACTAATAGTTTATTTCAACGAAAAGTGTTTCTAAAAACGTACGATGCCATTTAAAAAATTTACAACTTATACCAAAAAGTGCGTAGTTTTAGAACAAAGTTGGTCTGCCCAAGGGTTTTTTGACATTTTTTTTTCATAACCAAATTACTAATTTTATTCACGTTAACCTGGTATATACACAGTATAGTTTAGAAATTATTTATCTTATTTGAAACAATGAAACTTTTATTTGAAACTTTTTTTTCCTAAAATAAATAAAAATAGGAAAAGTGTTGCTAACAGATGGACATACAGACAGACGGATTAGCCTTAGATTAACCTAATTTATCAAGATATATCAAAATCTCACCCCAGAAGTGTTTTTGACGAATGTAATACTCTCTTACACTTCCAGGTAAAAAAGTAAATGCTGCTACGGTGTTGTAAACCTGGATCAACTCCACCTCCATCAACCCCTCCATCCGTAGTAGTCAAAAGGGTATTTCTCATTCAGTTTTGTTGTCTGCAAATCCCTCTTTGTCCAGAATCCAACATAGTTTGAGTTTCATTTCTCCAACATATTTAATGCTTTGGGTAACCGGGATTCACATCA
>JAWQRJ010001581.1:0-15474 GCA_033557515.1 Diorygopyx duplodentatus | reverse complement strand
GAGGCTGATTTCGAACCACTTTTGTTTCACACCAATAGCAATTCCAAAAGGCCAAATTGCTATTGGTGTGAAACAAAAGTGGTTCGAAATCATCCTCTGTATCTCTGCAATATGAACATCAGCTGGGCGAGCTTGAAATTGTTCGAAAAATCAGCACCATTAGCGTTTAAAAGGCCAATAGTGATAATAAATCCAATTTTACGAGACCACAGAAAAAATGTTGACCATAGGCAACTAACATCGTGAACAACTTAACTGGTAACTTTTGAATCAATTTTTCTTCCTTTGCAGGGTGTCAACTTACCCGATGATTTAGTTCAAGAACTCAAAGATAAATATTTAAGCAAACTAATTTTAGTGGACGCTGTGACGTGGACATTAATATCTGTGGGCATAGCGATGTTCCTAGGCTTTGGGGCGTGGTTTATTTTCAAGAAAAACTAATCATTCCCCTTACTTCTATGATGTGATAGTGTATTATTTTTATTAAACCCATTTAAAAATTTAATTAATAAAGGCGTAATTTTACGTAGCTAAACGTCGTTTCTGAACTATAATTAGCGTTTATGGGACGGAACAGTACGTTTCGAGATCGTAACAGATCGCATTAATAGACAAATGCGTTCCGATACGTTTGGATATCAGTAAATCAGCGCTGACAAGTTAAACATTGACTTAACGACGCAAATTACACGTTTAACTGGAGTACACTTGGCAAACTTTGCTCGCTGGTTGATGTATTGTTCATTAGCAAAGTTTTAGTGGAAGTGTTTCTGTTCGCTTATAATTTGCCTACGTGATAGTTTCCTAGAAGAGCAAAATAAAAATCCTCAAAGAAAAACTCCATTTCTGGGAATAAAAATCAAGTGAAAAGTTTGTACTGGATTTATACAAAGTTTTTACACAAAAAATGTTTTGAAAACTCACTCATTTGAAAAACATTTTCGTTGGTTTTAAAGAAAGGTACTAGAAAACCTACTATTGGAGTTGAAGAATTCGAATATTGACCAGGCGTCTTTGTAAACTTTGGGATATCGACACCATGGGGTTTTGAAAATTTAGAAATGATGTGGTGCGAACAGAAAGTGAATGGATAGGTACTGTTGGTGACCTGGAATGGGATCATCGACTGGGGGTCTTCATCATTTTTCAAACGAACGCAATATCAAGAATTGAAAACTTGGAATTGTTCGCGTTATAGCAAAACGTTCAATACCCGTGTGAATTTCTGCATTGGTAATCGACATAAAACGTCCTGACCCCGGTCGTGGTGCCATGACGACTGGCCTTTTGTTTCTAATCATTAACGGGGCCCCCAGCCAGGGACGGAATGCGACCGGATTTGTTTATGACTGATGGAAGGATTGTCTGGAACCGTACAGGCCGGTCGCTCCCACGGTTACTGCCGACGATCACGCACAAACTCCATTTCTATGCTGAATATTCGCGGGGCTGTGCAAAAAGCTGCGGACGTGAGCACGTGAATCCAGAGCCGCCGAACGACCCCTATCGTCAAAGGCGGGCACTGAATGCGAACGCCAGACGTGCCTTTGACATCGATCGAACTGGCACACGCACCCCGTAAGTACTTTTTTGCGGGAGGACGCTGCAATGGTGTTATCGAAAAACTAAGCCCTCCTTAATGGCAAGCTGGGAGGCTGGAGTAGTACCTGCGAAACAACCCCTTATTAACTAAAGTTACATCTCTGAGATTAAATGTTAACACGGGCGCCCTGTAGTTATCCTCACAAAGTAGAGAGCTTGTGACGTCTAATTAGAGACCGTGTGCCCCTTTGGCAACTGTCAGAGAAAGAGCACTGATTATCCCCTTCTATCCCGACTTGATTTGCAGTCGATGATTTACCATTACGTCAGATGATCTGATTACAAACAGATCCGATCACAAATGACGGGAATCTTAGCTAAAATCGAGCTAATTATTGGGAGAAATGGAATTCTGGCATTCCAAAAACCTCCTTGGTGTGGATCAAAAATACTCAAAAACTTCCTTCTGGTCTTCCACAATAAGAACATAAACTAGGCGACTTCAAAATTCCATCGGAAATCAGCACCATGACCGTTCAAAAACGGCAAGTTTCACTGGTGTAAACAAAAATTGGTGAAGCACTTACTATTGGAGATAAAGAACAAGAAGAGCGACTGGGTGTTGCCGGATCTCATTTTTTTTACGTCCGACGTTATTCAATAACGGTGGCACGTTATAAATACGATACGCAGGCGAAAGAGGGGAGTTTTGTATCGCAGCGTGTACGTAACGCGAGACATTACCGGTTACATATGGTCGCGATTTGTTTTCTACCGTCCGTGTGGGTGGCGCCATTGAAAATTTCCGTTAATGGATATCGGGTGTACGACCAGGACGACGCGTGGACTAATCACCTGGCCATTAAGGCGGGCACTTAATCAAATATTCGGGGCGTCGCTGGTAGCGACGCGACGCCGCATCGACGCCGCCCGGCGCATCAATATTAATTACGGACGTCGAGGCGGACACCGACTGGTAACAGTAGACGAAAAAATTGCAATTAACGACACGCGGTTTAATAAACAAAGCCGCCTCTACACCGACAATACGATTACTGTACGCGATACCGTCAACATGAAGGCCATTTTGCGTTAAATTGGATGTGTCGAGATGATCTACGTTATTACCGTAGCAAAAAGCACCGGCGCATTATTTTCTTATAGAATTTATTGTTGACTTTTTTCTCGCGAAGGGAAGTAATTGAAATACCCGAGTCGCGGCGCCTCGGATGCGAAATTCAAATGGAATATGAAATGGGCCGACTCATTTCCATTTAATTCTTTCGCACTCACAAAAGCTGCACGTGTTCTTTGAAAGTTTAAACAGAATCCCATTTAAGTCGCAGCTTTTGCACGGCTGCGAAATTAACGAGTTCTGGCACGTACGCGACGCCGCGCTCCAGTTCCAACCGGTCGCTTGCCGCCTCACCCTATTAATATTTATCGATTGAAAACGACTGCTACAATTTTTACCGGTTAGTTAGGATACAAATTAAGGGGGAGGTCGTAAAAATCGAATGAAAACCACCCATTGGATCTCTACAATAAGAAAATCAGCCGGGCGACTTCAAAATCTCACGGGAAATCAACACCATGACCATTTGAAATACTCAACTTTTATTGGTGCAAAAGAAAAATACTGGAGAACATACTGTTGGAGTCGCTGATGAAGACAATCGACTAGAGAACATCGAACAATTTTGGGAAATCAACGCTATTGCGATTTGAAAGTTTGCATATGCATTGATGGTCTACAAAAGAAGACTACAAAGATAATTTTGCAATTACAACTTGTCGTTTCGGCTTTTTGGGTAAAGCATCGTCGCCGTTTGGAGCCGCAACTGTATCCTAATTAAACACCGGGTCCTGCAAGTTATCCTTGCGCGCGAAAGTCGGCATCCCGGACCGAACAAACACAGACGGCCTGTTTAACTTTGAAGGGCAAATAGATTAAAAGAGGAGGAACCGTTGGGCTTCCCTGCGCACTTATTGGTAAGCGCCGGGGTCTCGCATAGTTTGCTCAAACTTTACGGCGAACGTTGAATGATTTATTCCTTCCCGGTTTGTTTGTGTAATTAAAACTTAAAAGCTCCGCGATACCCAGTTGGTCTCATGTACGCAGTTTAGCTAATCTCAAAGAAAAACTAGTTTGATGCAGGGTGGCAAAAAGTTTTTTCATCCTTTAAAAAATGTCCACATGCCAGTCGAAAGGTAATTATCTTTTCATCCATCTAATAAGATGAGTTTCGAATTTCATGGCAGGACGCGGTGTTTGCTTAGGATACGCCCTCTCGACAAATTGGGTCCCGTCGGCTTCTCTGAGGTGCAAGCCGACGAAAAGAGAGAACCTCTTTTTATCGAACATATGGGACACGGGTTACTGGCTGACCCGGACTCCATTCCGTTTGCGTCTAGACGGCCGTGAGAGGGGACGTATATAAATGGGAAGCCTTCGAGAATTTTGTAAGCGGTATATTAAACTGTCGGCAACCGAGATAATATTCATTTATAAATCCGAACTGATATGGAGCGAGGGTAATATTTCTTGCTTTGCATGTCGGAGGACAAGTTTCGTTTTAAAAACCAATTTTCTTGTAGGTATGTAAATTTTATGGGTAACGCTTATCAGTAATAATAATAATAATAATAAGAAATCCTATTAAATATAGTTTTATCATTTTAGGCTTTGAAACGAACAATTTTTTCCCACGCAAAACTGGAATAATAAGTTTAAAACTTCCCACTGGTTCTCCACAATAAGAACATTAGCCGGGCGACTTGAAAATCCTACGGGAAATCGACACCATGGTCATTTGAAACACGCAACTTTTATGAGTGCAAACGTAAAGTAATGGAAAGCATACTGTTGGAGTTGAAGAAAAGGATTATAGACCAGGCGTCTTTAAATGATTTTGGGAAATGAGCTCCATGAGGATCTGAAAATTTGAAATTTGGTTTTTGAGGGTCTTCAAGAAACGGGATAACTGTTAATTATCTTCACTCCTTGGTCAAATTAAACTCCACGAAGCAATGATAAACCTGCCCTTAGGCTGGTAATTCAATTTTTAAAGTTTAAACGCGAATTTAATTTCTGCAAACTTTTCCCTTTATTTCAGATTCGCCGCGGAGTACACGACTTCCCCCTTCGTAAATTTACGGCGTATAGCCTTAAAATTCTTAAAACAAATTCAATTTATGAAAGGCGAGATAAGTTTTTCCGGGACGAAAAACGACCACCGCGCCCGGGAACTTAAGTCGAAAATTAAACCTGGCACGTCAAAGCAAAGCTCAAAGGGGGGATTAATAAAAAGAGAGCGGCGCGATAAAGGAAATAGTCTAAACGCCTGTCGTGCCATCACAGACTCTTGGAAGGTCATATATTCACGGATTCTCGAGGAGGAAATTCCTTTCCCCATCTCCCCATCCTTCGTCCTTCTACCTAAACTTTACCTCGCCCACCAGATCCTTGTGAGAAGCCATTGTTTTTGCCGCAAAATTGTTTTATAAAGAAATTTCTTTAAAAGGAATCTACAGTGTAGAATTTTCGAAAATAAATCTCTCCGAAATATCCGACTCAAAGGACCAAAGATTTCTCTCCCTCTTTGTCTCATCGAATCTGATTCTCAGACCAACAATTGTTTTGTCCTAAATGCCCTCCGCGGACGTGGGTGCAAGCGCGACCTGGGCACCACCCTAAGCGTTCAGAGGGCGCCGCCTGACCATCGCTCATAAATATTCAGAGCTGTCCGTCGTGCTAAATGATTAATCGTCATTATTCGGAGCCTGCCGTGTTAATATTTTATGAATGACCGGTGTTTATTTACGGTAAACACTGTTTGCTCATTGAAATTTAAATACAAACACACGTAACGGCCGGTCACCAATAATGGCACTGCGCGCATACATACGTAGCGGAGGCAGTAGGTGCGATGCGGCCGCCAAGATATATGGTCTTTATTTGTTGACAAATGCGCCGGTCCGCTTTATGACCATTACGGCGCTGCAATTTATACGATCAGCGAGTAATGGATGGGCGAGGCCGGTCCTGTGCAGTTTCCGTTATTTGTCGACGCGATTCGGGTCAGACCAGCGCGGTTAAGTTGAAAGGTGTGAATGATAATGAGAGGGGGGGAGGCGCTAAATCTAGGCGAATGCTTGTACTGGATTTCCACATTAAGAGCATCTACCAGGCGACTCCGAAATCCTACGGAAAATCGACACCATGGCCATTTGAAAAACGAAACTGCCATTGGTGCACACGAGAAACAGTGGGATAGATAATGTTGGTGTTGGAGAACATAACAATCGACTAGGCGTCTTCGGAAGATTTCGGGCAACCAAAGCTGTGGGGATTTGAAAATCTGAAAACAGTTGGTGTGAAAGCAAGATAGAGGTATAGATACTGTTAGTGTTGGAGAGCAAAACAATCCACTAGGCGTCTTCGAAAGATTTCGGGAAACCCAAGGTATGGAGATTTGAAAATCTGAAAACAGCTATGTGCGAAAGCAAGATAGAGGAAGGGATGCTGTTGGTGTTGGAGAACAAAACAATCTACTAGGCGCCTTCGGAACATTTCGACAAACCAAAGATATTGGGATTTGAAAATCTGAAAACAGCTTCGTGAGAAAGGAAGATAGAGGAACGAGGATGCTAGTTGTGTTGGAGAATAAAACAATCGCCCAGGCGTCCTTGGAAGATTTCAGGAAACTAAACTGTGGGGATTTGAAAATCAGAAAGCAGCTTCGTGTGAAAGGAAGATAGAGGAACGGACGCTATTGGCGTTGGAGAACAAAACAATCGACTAGGCGTCTTCGAAATATTTCGGGAAACCAATGATATGGGGATTTGAAAATCTGAAAACAGCTTCGTGTGAAAGGAAGATAGAGGAACAGATGCTAGTTGTGTTGGAGAATAAAACAATCGCCCAGGCGTCTTTGGAAGATTTCAGGAAACTAAACTATGGGGATTTGAAATCAGAAAGCAGCTTCGCGTGAATGGAAGATAGAGGAACGGACGCTATTGGCGTTGGAGAACAAAACAATCGACTATGCGTCTTCGAAAGATTTCACATTGTGGTACGAAGCAACTTACCTGTGTTGCGAATTCACATTATTCGCCATGGGAGATCGGGCAGGATATCCTGTAGTCCTTGGACTGCCACTGAGGACATATTCTGAAAACAAACGCAACAAAATTAATTAACTACTCCAAAATAAAAGTATAATTTAATTTAAAACTATAATTGTTTATTATTCTTTCGTAGATACGATGGTGCACGGTTTGGGCGTTATCCTCGCAACCAAACAGAATGCAGAGAAGGAAGTGGAGAACAAGCCAGGGCTCCAAACGCAATGTAATTATTTTAGATCCTTTACACAATAAATTAGGGCCGTCTCCTGCCTTATTTCGGTACGAAGTGCTGCGGCGAGTCCCTCTCTCGCCTGCTTTGTTGTGTTTGACTTTCCTTTATGAATAACCATTCGCGAGCTCGAGCCGCTATCGTCCACATTAAACATGTTAAAATTGAATCACAAAGGGGTCGACAGCGTTTTAAACTTTTCTTGCTCTATAGTTGCTCGAGCTGGAAGTTCAACAACTGATCTAAAAACATCATATTTCATCTATGGAGGGTGCAGAATGGAAGGAGGG
This sequence comes from Diorygopyx duplodentatus, assembly GCA_033557515.1. Lineage (NCBI taxonomy): Eukaryota > Metazoa > Arthropoda > Insecta > Coleoptera > Scarabaeidae > Diorygopyx > Diorygopyx duplodentatus. The sequence goes on along the minus strand of JAWQRJ010001581.1, from coordinate 8,280 downwards.
CCCATAAGAGCTTGTCCCCACATTTTTTAAGCCATTTCCTCCAGGACTAAGTCCTTGCAAGATGATTACTTCCATTTAGAGGGCCGAATTTTTTATACCTTCCCTTCGGCGTAACCCCGCAGGCGATATTTTTCACTTGACTGACTTCGGGATTACGAAAGCAGTTCCCAGACCTTTGCAAGTGTCTCCAGGCAACAGACCCAAACGGCAATTAGCAATTAGTTCGTGCATTCGTACAGTAACACCCTCAGCGAGATTTCGCATCGGTGATTTCTTGGGAGTTATTAGATGTGACTAATAACATCCCGGGATCCCTTCGTGAAAAATAGGGTTAGGCGGAGGGGGCGGCGAGAATTGACGAATCATTAATTGACAGTAAACAGATTGGTTCCCGATCAATCTTAGGCAAAAAAATCCTAGAAATCCAAACCGCAAATGACGAACTCGAACGCTGCCGTTGCGGAAACGGCCCACAGATGGCGCTCGCGCGCTCCACGTTATCGATCGAGCGGGCCTTGCCGCAGCAACGCCGTGATTCGGCCCAATAAACATTCATTACCTGCCCGCCGTCCCCTCCCGCGCCCCACGCCTTCCTCTCCCGCTGCCCCGCCACTCAATTTAACCCCGCTCAATTCAGATTACTGTCCGAGTCGGAGCTCCTTCCTGCCGACGCCGTCTCCGCCCCCTAACGGCGCCCCCAAGAACTCAACACGCTTTAAATTAAGTCCGGCTGGTCATCAATGTTCGTTAGCCGCCGGGTGGAGGAAGGTGAGGAGGAAGAGCACTAGACTCCTCCTCCCTCCATTTCCCACCAGAGGATGTGGTAGGAAGTGAGAGCTGGGGATGGAAGAAAGTGATGACGAAGGCGTGGAAGTGATGAGTCTGGAAATTGAAGCAATAAAACTTATGTGATTGGCAGTTTTTCCATGTTTTCCAGAAACGGAAAAAGTACCTATTACCATTTGGTAAGCGATTTTGATGACTAGGTTTGGATAGAATGCTCCTTGATTTTTATTGGGACAACTGGGAAATACAGTTGCATCAAATGGATACCTGATCATATCCATTAAGTTTGATTGCAGGATGGATTACGCTAATGCTGCACTTTGTTCGCCAGGGCAGAAGGTTAATCCAGGAGGTTAATTAAGCCCCAAATGGCAATCCTGAAATTTTGAACATCTCAATTACGAGAGGATTTGAACAGAATAACACAACAAACGGAATCCTGTATTGCGTGTGCGTTGGCGACTGGTGTATTATTCAACGGCTTCCTGACATGATACTGCTTGTTATTTCATGGTTTAACGACCAAAGAAGTGGGGAATCCATAAGGTAAGAAATGATCCGTCTGGTCCAAATTAACTTATACCACGGCAGTTTATGTTGACAATCGTTTAAATAAATAAATTTTGAATAAGTACTTTAAATTAAAATATTTATAGAAACCAATACGTAAAAAATTCTAAATTAATTCTAATTCAGCTAATTAATTTTGTATTTAATATTTCTCTTGTATTTTTTCCATTAGGAATATAACCACGCTTATACTATCTGGATATTGAGACTTCTGGAAAAGAAGGGGAAGTATGGATTGTATATCAACGAGCAATAAGGTAAATGGAAAGAGCTTTTGACGTAAAAGTAATTATTTGGACCATCCCACTATTGAGATATAAAGCAGAGAAGTATGAATCGTATATCAACACACGACAAACTGTGATTCAATCGTTATAATCTTCATTCAACTGTGAATCAAGGCTATAAAACTGTTAAATGCAAACATTGTACAGGTGTCCAAAACATTTTCGATGGTATTAAATGGGAAGTCGTGTTTTGGTGCTAGATAGCTGAAATCTGATATAGGTGTCTGAAGCTTTTTTTTGAAGCTGAATTCATTGGCGAAAACGGCATGTCGATATCTCTAACCGTTATCAAGATATCCATGAAAATTCAAATTTTGCCAATTTCTTGAATGTGCTCTAGCTCCATAGTTATTCATAATTTTGGGCATCTGACAAAACGTTCTTAAGGTACTTTTTGACATAGAATATTATGGATGTATTTTTTTTTGTTGTGTTAACAGTTAAAAAGATATTATATATAACTTTCTTATTTTAAATGGAAGGTTGTATTTTTCTTTCTTTACTCAGAACCCTTATTAAAAGAGCTTTCCAAATATATAACTTTTCATACTTTATTGTCAGCCATTGACGAGAAATAAAAAGATTTTGGAAAATTAAACTATTTTATACCACTAATCCAGTTAGCCTTGGAAAACAATGCAGATGGGTGGCTTCGAAAATTTTACACTTCACAAATCAGTGCAGTTAATGTCAGAGTTCCTACAACTAAGAGACAAAATATTTAATAATGCTGAAAAATTTAAACTGAAATATTTAAAATGCGACATATTACGTATTTACAACCAGTCAGGAAAGAAATTTTTAAACGCACTAAATGTAACTTGATTGAACATGCCGCATTTCAGAAATCACGCAGTTACCTTACAGAAAATAGAGAAGAATCTGAAATAAATGTGTTAAATGTGTCGGCAATAAATGCTAACCCAAAAATCTCCCTGAAGGAAATTCAATATCTTTCGGGAATCCCTAAAACCCAGAGTTGAAAAATTCTTTAAAAATCCAAATTTCCTCCCTACATACTCAGGAATACGAATGCGTTCAATGGTGATGATCTTACAAGGGCAGAATTTTTTGGAAAAGTGTGCGGAAACGGGGGATTTTCCGCTAACAGTAATTTGGACGGATGAAGCAAAGGTTGCCAGTTTTAATCGTTATAATAATCACCACTGGGTGCCATAAAACCCAATTGTAGCAGTAAATAAATATAAGTTACTTTCGGTATAAACATCTGGGTAGGATTCATAAATGGGAGAATATTAGGACCACATTTCTATCACAAAAATCTAACGACCGGCGCCAACGTCCATATTCTCCGTGAATATATTGAATCTTTCATGGATGATATGCCACTAAATAATTATAGTAGAATAATTTACCATCAAGAAGGCGCTCCTGTCCACAACGCACAAACGGTGCATGACTATTTACATTGTTTATTTGGAGAAAATTGAATGGACACATATTGACCAATTCGTTGGCCGGCTAGATCTCCGGATATCGCCCACTCGATTTTTTTCTGTGGGGGTACATTAAAAACATAATTTATAGGATGTACCACTGAAACATGGAAGAATTCCAAAATTCCGTGTGGCAGAAAACATCCAAACCGCAGATGCCGCATGTGTGCTGAAAGAAACTGCTCAATATGAACAATTTTTCTAATTACATGGTGATTTTTATTTGTGTTTTATTGTTTCATTTTTTAAAGCTGACAGTAAGCAATCTTGCAATCTAATTTGTTCGTAAGCTCACATTTATATTACTGCAGTATAGCTACGTTTCATAATCTTAAAAGTAAGCCATAAAATACTTAAATACGATGATACTTGATTTTAAAGCAGCCTATAGAGTTAATTCGAATAAATATAGGTAGGAACTTCATACTTGCTCAACTTTTCCACAAAATTTTCAAGTTGACGAATTAGTTCCATATTTTCGAGGCAACGAAGTGATACTATGAATAAGATTCCACTATTCCATTATTCAGAAATTGCAGTGGGTCATGCAACTTCACAAAACATGGTGACGTTATGTTACAAAATATGTTTCGTTGATGGAGTATCGCCTACGGCCAGTTAAAACTAACTAAGAAGCATTCACCGTATGCAGCAGATGCAGCAGCTGAGTAGCATTTGATAGAAGTAGCGATTTTTCTGATGTCGTGCGATATTTCCCATATATGTCGCCATAATTACCCATACTGATCATGGTTCCGCTACGTAGCTACTACGTCTGCTGAATTTGGTTATTGTAATTGCAAAACAGATTAGTGATCGCTTAAATGGTCACTTCATTGTAAATAGCTGGTATTATTACTCAATTAATTAGTTTAGCAGCTATTAGTTTAAGCAGTTATACAATAGTAAAATAGTAGAATAAGCAGAATGCAATTTTCGTAAATAGAGTAGAATACTTTAATTTACGGAAATCTTTGTATTTGTTATTAACGGTTATTAATAAACTATTAAAAACTACATATTTGGAAAGCTCCTTCAATATGGGTTGTGATTAAAGAAAATAAAACACAGTGTTTCATACAAAACAAAAAAGTTGAATATATATTTTTAATTGTTAATGATATTCAAAAATACGGCAAAGAGAAAATGGTGCATTTTTTTGAGAATTGTTGAAGTGATTCCGGAAAAATTCGCTGGAAATTCAAGAAAGGAAGGACACAAACAGGGTGAGAAATCGCTGAAAAGAGATCGGTGTCTCTTTTTGTGCTTATTTATCAATTTTTTGCTGTACTATAAAAACATGTTTTCTCACTCTGTTCGTGACGTGTTTTGTGACGTCACTACCGCGTCAGGAAAGCGTTTCCGACCCTGCATTCCTATGTGATTTCTCATCGTTTAGGTGTACTCTATTTCCCCTGAAAGTTTGTAACCGCTATGCTGAATCACCCTGCATATATACGTATGTATATACAAAAGATAAAGTGGTCGAAGGTTCCCCTTCGTCCTCTAGTTGTGTATGCTATTGTTTGCATAACTACAAATGTACATTCCGAAACGTGATTTTACAAAAGTTCTAAATTGACAGTGTGCCTGTTTGTACCACTATCTCCCACTTTCCACCCCAGCTGAATACAAACATAGGTTTAAGAGTAAAATAATTGCTTGTTTTAAGAATGTAAGATTCGTAATATACTATTTTTGATTCTTATGGGTGAGTGCGTGTGTTATCATACTGCTTCTGTACTTGGTAGAAAATTCGCAATCCGCACACCTATACGGTTTCTCATTTGCATGTTTAAGAGTATGTCTTTTCACGTTCTCTTTATAATTGGTCGAAAATTCACATTCCGAACACTTGTACGGTTTATCATTTGTATGGTTGAGAGTATGTCGTTTCATGTTCTCTTTGTAATTAGAAGAATATTCACAATGAGGACACTTGTATCGTTTCTCATTTGCATGGATACGGGTGTGCCTTTCCAGGTTCCTTTTGTGATTCGTTGAATAATTACAAAGTGGACACTTGTGCTGTTTATCATTTGTATGGTTGAGCGTATGCTTTTTCATGCTCTCTTGATAATTAGTCGAAAATTCACATTCCAAACACTTGTACAGTTTCTCATTTGTATGGTTGAGAGTATGACTTTTCATGTTCTTTTTGTAATTAGATGAATATTCACATAGCGAACACTTGTACTGTTTCTCATTTGTATGGTTGAGCATATGTTTTTTCATGCTCTCTTTATAATTAGTCGAAAATTCACATTCCAAACACTTGTACGGTTTATCATTTGTATGATTGAGAGTATGTCTTTTCACGTTCTCTTTGTAATTAGATGAATATTCACATTGCAAACACTTGTACTGTTTCTCATTTGTATGGTTGAGAGTATGTTTTGACAGGTTTTTTTGGTAATTAGTTGAAAATTCGCAATGTGAACATTTGTACCGTTTCTCATTTGCATGGGTAAGGGTGTGCTGTATCAAGTTTATTTTGTAATTAGATGCATATTCACATTGCGAACAGTTGTACCGTTTCTCACTGCTGTGGATAAGAGTATGCGATGTCAGGTTACTTTTGCGATTAGTTGAATAATTACACAGTGGACACTTGTATTGTCTCTTATTTAAGTGGTTGACAGTTTGTATTGTTATGCTCTTTTCTTTTGCCTCCCTTTTTGTTTCTATCGGATTTTCTCTGTTATCCAATCTGAAATAAACGATAAATTTACGATTACGTCTATGGACATGATTATGATCATGTTTATTAACGTTATTAATTAAATAACGTTTATTTGCAACACGTTTTCCTAAACCGAACAATAAAGCATCTAGACCGTGCACAATTGACCTAAATTGCATAAGCGCTAAATTGTAATTTCATGTAAGTTAATTTTTCTCAGTAACTCTGACTTTTGTGTAATTTTAATTGGCGAATCACAGTCAACTAAAAATTTTGTTCAGAAAACAAATAACTAAAAAAAATCACTAAAGTAGTTTTGAACACCCTGCATAAAATTATGTGCAAGTAATCAGAGAATTACTAAAGTTAAAAATGGGAACTACAACAGAATAAATGGAGGACAAAGTAAGTAAGAGAATGTGTAGGTATGTATTTTAATTATATGACTGTAGCCTGAAAATTAAGGGGAGTTTTATTTCCAGCCACTATTGCAACTAAGTACATATTTTCACAACCATCCAAAAATACTACTTCTATTTCTTTGAGAGTGGCACGTTCAAGTTGGTACATTTTATGTCATAACCTGAGAACGGTTAAACATTTTTGGAAGAGGTAAGATTCATTTGAAAAAAGACAAATTCAGCACCCTTTTCTGGTATAAAAATTGAAAAAAAATGGCGAGATAATTTGAGATATTTGCTTTGAAGTAAAAGAAAAAACGATTTTTCTGTAGCTGAAATTTCGAATTTGAAACCTTACAACTTCAAAACTTGTAAATCGTTTTAATATTTGCGATAAAAGAACAAGTAAGCGCTCGTAAGTTTCAGTCAACATAGATTATTTCCTTTTAAGTTATTTCTACCCTTTTCTACGTCTTTTTCTACAATAGTTTTTCTGAAAACTACAGAACTTCATTCATCCTGTGAATTGAGTAAGTGAAATTTGGTGGCCTTAAAAAGTAAAACTTGAGTTACAATAAGAGATTTTTACGTTAGAATGATTTTTAAGAAGTAGTTGCCCTGATCTGGTTCGACCCCAGGAATTTATTTTCTTCACTGAAGCTGCCCGAAACATTTCCAGAACCGAGGAGACGACCGTTGAGAATTAACTCAGAGAAATCTGGCGCCCACGGACCGAAGATTTCAAGTTTTAGACGTTTTCTGTATTGGTTGTTTATTTTGGAAAACTTGTTATGTTAAATAAAAAAAATTAAAACCAAACCGGAGTTTGTGTCACACACCCGGTAAATTATTGCTTTTTTGGATTCTTCTCTGAATTATTAATCAAGTCTTATTAAGCCCTAAAGCACCTAAAATTACTTGTTAGGGAGCTATTGGATATTTTCTTAAAATTCTCCCTTGCGAAGCCATATTTTCAAACATTTATTATTAGTCCAGTAAATTTAGACCAAAAAAGGCTTGTGTCCGGAAAGTTTTGGAGAAGTTTTTCTCTTTCTTTCTTTATGTTTTTTGGGGTGCTGTACACGAATTTCAACTTTGCCACCTAGTATCTGGTCTGCTTCAAAAGTTATGAGGGGAAAACCATGAAAATATCGTTTTTTTTTCAATTTTTCCTTTGCATTCGGTAGACGGTTAAGCTTTTGGAAAAAAATTATTACACCAAATTAAACTACAGAAAACATTTTTCATACACAGTTTTTTTTTTAAATAAATAGTTTTGGCATACGAGTAAAATGAATTTTAGCGATATATTGAAATTCCATCATTGGTGGAACAACTTTTACAACTTCTGAACAATATGTAGAGATGAGAAACTCCACAGTGGTAAGGGACAACGTTGATATGAATAAATTATTGGAATGGGTTCACCAACACATTCCAAACAACACAAGAACACTGCCTAACAAAATCCCAAATCAAATTAAGAGTATTTTCGGTTAGGAATTTACATTAACTCCTGAGAAAAAAACAGGATTAATTCATCTATTGCCATTGGAACGTGCTATATAATAAACTGTTAAGCCAGACAGTTCAATGACTACTCAGTATTGTGTTATTTTTATTAATTGATATTCTCGGTGAAAAATAGTTCGTTATTTAACAGAAAAAGAAAAAATTCAAATTTTCATTTTGGCATCATACTCAAGAAGAAGCTTGCAATTTCTTTAATACTTTCTAGTACAAATCATGTCACCCACACAAATCAGCTGTCTATAAGAAGCATGCCTACTTGTCAATTGACGGTATTTGTTATAAACAATGTGTATGTACAGTTGCAGATTATGAGGTATTATACCTGACCAAAGACAAAAAAAGAGTGTAAGTAGTTACTATAACAATCTACCTTTCATATTCTTGGGTGCTCGGCTCCGGAGATAATTCTTCCCTTTTGTTACATTCCAAATAATGATTCCTGAAGCCTTCTTCTTCCTCAAATTTTAAAAAACACGCGTCACATCTGCGTTGAGTTTCCATCAATTCGTATTCAGTCTTAACCAAATCTACGACACAGGATTAAAAGAGCTTACAGTAATGAC
>JAWQRJ010001580.1:0-15475 GCA_033557515.1 Diorygopyx duplodentatus | reverse complement strand
AGAGAGAAGGTTTTTACTTTCTCTCTTAAAGAGAAAGTTATTCATTCGGTCCAAAATTTTGATGGTGAGATTTTGATATATCTGACGAATTATGGTATTCTAACACTAATGGTACAATTTTTGGCCGTTGGTCTGTCCGTCCGTTAGATATAGTTTGTGGTCCACACTTCTACCATTTCTAATCAATTTAGGTAAAAAAGTTTCAAATAAAAGTTACGTGGTTTCAGTCTTTCTCTCTTCTAGAAGTATTTTCATATATACAGGGTGTCCCATTTCTTCAAGGCGCTATGCAACCTCAGATTTTTAATTGGAACACTTGTGTATTATAACATTTTTGGGTTCCTTCTGGAATTTATGGTCTATTTTATTAAACATATGTTTTAAGTCGCACCGTTTAGAAGTTATTCCTAAAATAGATCGAGGGGTTAGGAGAGAGAAAGTCGTGTGAGTGATCAAACCCAGTTTATTTTTGTGAATGTGGCCTTCAAGGTTTTTTTTATAAAATGCATTTATTTACGGTTTTGTATCAATCATAAGAAAATCATATCCAACTCCACACAAACTGATGTTCTCGATATTAATAATTACATTTATATTGTAATTGTCAGTGACGTATAGATTTTGATTGTTTTTTAGAAGCATGTTGGTGAATTGATGTAATGTTTTCAGATTCTTTGTTTGTTCAGATTCTTTTTATTCTATATTCAGTTTAATTTTTAAACTGAAAAGTAGTTCAGGTGTATTTGAAGAGATATTTGGCACTGGAGTAGAAAATGTATTCAGAACCACAATCAGATAGTTTCTCTACTCTTTTCAGTACTGTTGCTAAACTTGTAAACTTGTAAGTTCTAAGCTTGTAAACTTTTTTGTTTATTAGAGCTATGACTTCATTAAATGGGCATTTTAATGTGAAATAAGATAGTGATTTGTGATAAGGTTTTTCCAAAATATAGTGTCAAATGTGCAAATAAGCAAAGGTCAGTAAACGTCATTGATCGATAAAAGTAGGAAATAAATGTAACGATTTCTTTTGCATTGAAATTTGTAATAATTTTAATTTTTCGGATTACCAATGAAGTTGGTTGAGCTCTACTTAAACCTACTCCTAAACCAAATATTAAATTAATGTAAATATGTAAAATACTACATTAATTTAACGTGTGTCAGCTTTTCTTTAAAACAAATCTGTATTCCTATTTTGTCCCCTCAGCCTCCTGTAGGGCCTTAATCTAGCTTTTTTCAAACAAAACATGACAAATAGTGAAAATATGTATTTCTTCTTAACATTCTAGCATTCGGATTATAAATACTAACCCCAATGTCCACTGATTCGATATTCTGATGAATTTAAACAGAAATAATGTAATTCTGTTATATTTGACCACAAGCGTATTGGCATTTTATAAAAATTTGATTGCAAAGATCCATATTTACCAGGTTATGTTTTAATATTTAATAATTTAATTATTGTACGCATCTGGTTCATTTTAATTTATTTATTTCAATCATAAATGCTACCCTACTTGTTTCGGATTTTTATCCATCTTCAAGGGTATTACAGATAACAAACGAATCGACTTAGTTCTCTAATTATAAAATAAGTGTAATATTACTCAAAACTTCCTTACTAACTAACGTTGACAAACAACCAAAAAAAATATGACAAACGTTAGTTTGTTAACAAACAAATTTTTTATATGCCAAACGTTGTCATATTTTCTTAAATGTTTGTGGATTATTTGCTGTTAAGTGGTTTGTGTTGATTTAAATTGTGGTATCTGTTTGCTGTATTTATTATCATTTTTGTAATTAATTTCAATCTGTAATCTCAATAGTTAAAATTGTTTGTCAAATAATTAAAATTGTTATTTATCTATCATATAAAGTTTTTGTAATGTAGTAATTGATAAAATAACATATATATAGAAAATAGAACAATTTCTGTAAGAAAACAATTACAATATCATACCAAATCAACAGGTGGGAATCACTCACACGACCAGTGCTAAATATCTCTTCAAACACACCTGAACTACTTTATCAGTTTAAAAATTAAACTGAATATAGAATAAAAAGAATCTGAATAAACAAAGAATCTGAAAACATTACATCAATTCACCAACATGCTTCTAAAAAACAATGAAAATCTATACGTCACTGACAATTACAATTACAATGTAATTATTAATATCGAGAACATCAGTTTGTGTGGAATTGGATATGATTTTCTTATGATATATTTTCTTATGATTGATACAAAACCGTAAATAAATGCATTTTACAACGACCGTTTTATAAAAAAAAACTCCCCTCCAGCTTTCATAAGGCCTTAAAGGCCACATTCATAAAAATAAACTGAGTGGGTTTGATCACTCACACGACTTTCTCTCTCCTAACCTCGATCTATTTTAGGAATAACTTCTAAACGGTGCGACTTAGAACATATGTATGTTTAATAAAATAGATCATAAATTCCATAAGAAACCCAAAAATGTAATAATATACAGGTGTTCCAATTAAAATGTGAAATTGTATAGCATCTAGAAAGAATTAAGTACAATCCACACATTCATCAGGTGTGTAGTTTTAGGTGTGAAATTTATAATCTACCCCTTGAACATTTACATTTTTGTTCAGAATAATATTTTTTTCACTAGCACGAAGGGTGCTGCTTAAGAAAGAAGAATTATTTTATTTAGCTTAGAAAGCCACCTTAAACTTTTTTTTTGTTTTTTAGTCAAACCTCAGTCCTTGAGGTGCCTAAAGCACCATTCTTTCCTTTCAATTGTGATCCCTCGATTGCCGACTTAATTTTTTTTTTCTTTGACAAACAGTTAATTTCATCAGATTTCAACAAAGGTTAATGATTATTTTTTTTGTACAACAAATCTTTTACTGATCACCCATAGATTATTGTATTCTTGATGAAATAAAATCTGGTTAATATACTACTGGACTTACAGATACTCCACTCCTGATTAAAAATATTCGGATTTTTATTGGAAACACTGAATAAATAAATATGTTTGTTTCCTCGCATTCAATTTTCATGTTAAAACCAGTCAGAACAACTCTCACGAAACTGCATGCACCAATACGGAATGTAAGCTTTTTCTAATCTTCTCAAAAGTTATAAATAAAAAATGTTTTCTTTTTTTTTTGGTAATTTTATGTTAGGTGTTTTTAATGTAGCAGCAATAATAATGGTACCTTTCGGAATGGTTTTGCAAATATTGGTTCAACCGTACTTTTCAGTTGCTCAGACAATAAAGACAATAAATACCAAATATGCAGTCTTTTGTTTTAAAAACAAAATTCTTAATCATGGATAGTGTGATGTGGGCTAAAATCTGTGTGGAATATGATTTTTCTTCATGTCTCCTAAACTATGAAAGATAAATACATCGAACCTAATATCGTTGGAAAGGAAAAAAAATCAAGTAATTTAATAATGTCAAAATTAACTATGGTTTTCATTTTAAAAAAATACAAAAAATAAATTTAAAAAATATTTTTACAATCTATCCTACAGAATGTTTTGATGTCTACAACTTTTTCCCTCGAAATTTACGATAAATAATATGGAAAATATTCACATTTGAAGAAAAAGACGATTAGTTGCCTTGAATGATTTCTTTTATTTGATCTACATCTTCATTTAAACCACCAAGTTAATAGTTGTTTTAATTTTTTGTTTGTTGTTTTTTTGAAACTATTGTATCAATAATATTCTACATAATGTGTCAGTATTGTTTTTATTTTTTTGTTATATTTTTTGTATCTATATTTTATCGAAACATTTTAAATAAAGTATTGATAGTGTAATGTTTTTAATGTAACTATTAATATTTATTTTACTGTTACGTTTTTTAATTTTTTTGTTAGCTTTCGTTTTTTATAAAATAAACATTTGCAAGTTTTTTGTTGCATCCACGTCTTGTATATAATCGAGAGAAGTCCAGTCAGCTGCCAAAATCATTTAATTTATTATCATTACATTTAAAACTATCAATTTTGCAAATTGCTTCCATGGCAAATTAAGTATGTACATATTTCATTTATTCAAATTTAATTTAATATTTACTTAACATTTTAGGACACCTGGAATTTTCAACCGATAATTTTTAGCAGGTAGTCTGCAAATTTTACAAATATAGACCGAGATAACCAATATTAATATTAACTTATGAAATGTTATCGCTAAAATTGACATTTCTAAGACTATTCTAATCACTTGCAAGCAAACATTTGCAATCTATTTAATGATCGCTATTCGTTAACGATACTGATTGAATCGTTTGCGCATTGGAAATTTCGCAAACATAAAATTGATTGCGAAATGCATTCCATCTGGTAAGCGCAGATATTTCATTGGTAATTATCTATATTTGTACGTATAAAGCTGTATGGGTAGAGTTAATGTAGAAGCTTATGGTTAGCCTAATATTTACTTGCAGATAAATAAAGAAGAAATGCACCAAAGCAAATTAGTGCAGCTTTAAATTTAAGTTACTGGATGATATTTTTGTGAAAACAAATCTAATTATTACTATTTCGAAAAAAAAGGATGTAAATTTATTGTTTTTAGCTTTTCTGAGTTTCCAGGAAATGATGGCTGATATTCTAGTATAAATTAATAAATACTCCGGATATTTTAATTAACAATCGAATTATACAATATTTGCAAAGACAATTAAAATAGTACACCTTACAAAATCCAAATTTTCTATTGTGTTAAAGAATTTGTAAAAATACACAAGGTTTTATATTTAGTTGTAGAGTTGTAAATACATCCAAAATCGACCATATTTTGCTTGAAAGAAACAAGAAAAAAGGCACAAAAAAAATGCAAAAACTACAACAGTACTCACGCATAAATTTCTTGCAATGGGCATCTTTCTCTTTTGACCGCTCGGGCGATTTCGGCGCCGCTCGGAAGCCTTCGCGGGCGCAGTAGAGGCGCGGAACATTCAACTTGAAGCATTTTGCAATCGATCCACGAGGGCGTGGGATCGAAACTCACGTTGCTCTTGCGTTTTGTTTGGATTTGTGTTCTCGTGCGCTTCTTGACACTTGTTGCTTCGCTACCAGTCATTTTTCGATTAAAATCAGCACGAATTCGCCGAATTACGTTGCATTTTAATTATCTTTGTTTTTCGTGCAATTTTTCTGGGTATTTTGGAAGTGCTGTGACGATTTTCTTTTTTCAGTGTGTGTGCGTAAAAATTAAGTGTTTTCAGTTTTGCTCATTAAACTTTTAACTGAACGCTAAATGAAGTATAGTGAATCTATGTGATAGATATTCAGGAAGACAGCTCTAGCCATGGATAAAATGGAGTTTCTTTTGGCGCTTTTCGTACTTTTTGGTTTTGGAACCTGGATGGGATCTTGTCATATGGATGAAAGAGGTAAGGGAATGATTGAATAGGGTATTTGTTTGATCCTCATTTTTATGCAAACAGTTTAGAAAATATTGCAATAAGTGCAAAAATAAAAGTACAAACTGTGAACATTATTGTCACAACAGAAATATGGATGCACCAACCTTTCATCGGTTTCCAAAGCAAATTTGCGTTTGCCGCCAAACGGGGAATATGCATGTTCTTACATGTTCAACCCTTATCGCGTTGTAGACAGTAGCTGTGTTTATTTTATGCTTTATCTGAATCTTCGGAAATGCAATCGTCTAGCTGACTAGATTCTACAACATTACAATTATATTAGTTTACATTGAGCTATTCAATTGTTTATCTCCAGTTTTCAAGGAGTATTTCAATTTTCGAGAAGTAATATGTAATACTTTTGATTTAATAATTATCGTCAGAATCTGTATTTTTTAGGTATTGACTATGAATTTGTACGGTTGAAACTTCTGTTTCCAATTTCTCATTTGGATATTATTTTTATTGCAGGTACGTGTATTATTTAGTTAACTTATAAGAATAGATGTACAATTTAATTGCCTATCGAATACTATTATCGAATTCTTCGCTATACCTAACTCTTCAAGTTTTGATGGAAAATGCACATTTTTCAGAATGCAAACTGATTTTAAGAAATTTAATATTTATCAGGTCACCTATGGTATTTTGACAAGGCGTTCTATTATTTATCAGTCATTTATGTTTACGTCAAAAGTGTTTCAATGCAAATCATCTTTTAGTGGGAGTGTTAGATTTGTTTTTGTTCCTTTCATTCAAAATGATTGTTTATTCAAAAGAAGAACAGGTCTATGTGGTGTTTATTCTTGGAGAATGTCTGCAACATTGCTTACTGGCATCGCGGATTTATGCTCAAAAATGTCTTAACCGAAATCGCCCAAATAAAGCTACATTTGTAATTATTACTACATTTCCACAAAATTTCAAATATTAAAAAAAAACCGGTAGGTTTAGGTGAGGCAAATCTTAATGAAGCTCGGTATAATTTTGATCGTAGAAATTAAAAATGAAATGATACATTACAAAAATAATTTTAAAACGTACCGCCAATAGGCAAAAAATATTTTACAGGCGGTTAGAACCTGTAAAATATTTTTTTTCTCAAAAATTTCGGAAAATAAAAATATTTTAATGAAATTTAGATAATAAACAAACTGTGGCATACAATGATTGTCATTTTATAGAAAAATAGGTTTAATAAAACAAGCACAAAAATTTAAAACGTTTTTTATTCGACGAAATGGGAAAATGTTCTTATGTGTAAAATTTCATTAAAATATCTCAATTATTTTTGAAATAATAAATAGTTAGACTCTAAAGATAACTTATTATATTATGTGTTTTAGCAAAAAAAAACGCTGGGGTTCCCTTGTATTTTAAAGAAACGGGGCAAAACTTTTTTTGGTACAAATTCTTTGATACGAATGTTCAAAAATACAGTTTTTTTGAATTTCATGTAAAAAACAATTAAATTAACATCTTTTCAAAAAATATACCAAACCTATTTTTTCGATTTGAGCTCTTGATTAAAAGAAAAGACAGCAAAAAGGTGAATTATTAAAGATTTTAGTTTAGTTATTTTTTCTAAATATTTTATAAAATTGGAACGGAGATACAATTTTGACCTGCAAAACGCAATGTAGATTGAAATTTTAAAATCCACCTAATTGAGTAACAACCGAGATAATTAAATTAAAAAATCCCACCAGCAAGAGGTTTAAAATAATACTCTACTCGAGGTTTAAAATAATTATGTATTTAAATATATTTTAAAATCAAAGAATCACTAAAGCTCCACAGCTGTTGGGCTATAACGTTTATACATATTGTACGTACATAATTAGAAAATAATTTCAAATATTCCGATACATTATTAATAATTAGCATTCGTGAAATTCCTAAGGAAATTAACAAAGAATTTTTTTTTAATCATTTGAACTGCGCGTAATATTAAATATTACGTGCAGTTCAAATAATTGAAATATTTTTAACTGCTATTAAAGATTCAATATAATAATTTGAACAATAAAAACATATGCTGATGTTTTTTTTAAATTGGTTTGTTCAATATTCATTTGAAGTATCTTTTTCTTCAAAACACCTGGTGTGGATTAATTTACATTTAGGAAAAAGGGGTCAATTTAGGAATCATTCAAGAACGTTTCGTTGGCCATTACAGACATCATGTTGTCAGCATTTTATAACATGGTTTAACACAAGGATTAACGGTAAATTAATCTTCTGATTCAGCTTTTAACAATAATAGTTTCGTAGTATTTTGTAGAAAAGTCCAGCTGTTGTTCAGCAACCATAAAGAGAATTATTTGACAATTATTGAACAATTATTTATGGGAAATAAAATAAAAACTACAATGCACAACATATAATGTTCTGCATTGTAGAGAAACATATAATGAATTTTTCAACACAATCTTCATAGTAAAACATGAAAAATATGTTTGGGATAATTTACCATCACTATTTTTCTGCAATCTATCATCCCCAATAATATTCTTTGGCTTAAAAATGAAAAATAATGTTAATAAGCAGAGCTTTTTTCAAGTTGAGTTTATACTGCTTTCAGTATAGCAAATCGCCATATCTAATGTGTTTGGTCCTTAATTTGTTTAGTAACTAATTGGTATTGATTTTTGAACATAGACAAAATCTGACAAATTAAATAATGATTACATGAAAGCAATAACAAATATTATTGAGGTCCAACAAGAACATATTTTTTAAAGATATTTTTAGTCTGACACGCTAAAAATTTTCGAGCCCTTCAAGAAAGGTAAAAAACCTTCAGAAAATAAATATGTAATGGTAGATTTCTTGTTGTAGTATATACAGGTTCTCCCACCATACAGAGAGTACCCAAATCTTGGAAAGTATAATGCCTAGAACTTCGGAAAAAAAAATCATAGCTTGTGGCTAAAAAATTCCTAGAAAATATTTTTAAGTTTCAGATTTGACCACAAAGGGGCGCAATTGCTGAGTTCAGTGATAAAATATGAAATTACTGTCGAAAGTGCCAAGACAAGTTATTATTTTTAATGCATTACTGGAAAGCTGAGCTAATTCTGCATCAGTTTAGTTTAAGACTCATCATCGTACCCCGCCCCTCGCCCTTAATAAATATGATGGTGGCTAATGAAATATGTCATATTTAAAACGGTATATTTTTAATACTATCCACCAGAATTGACTGAATTTTATTGACTGAATTTAGTCCTGTTTGAAAGAGAATTTTATGCCGATTAAAAATCGTGTAATATTCGATCATTATTCGTATATATGTAGTGTTACACTTGTAAGTTTTTAATAAATTTGTTAGAGCATATTGTTTGCAAAGATAACAGTTCTTTTTCTAATTTCCTCGGAAAAATCAAGTGGCAGGGTATATTTCTTTTGCCACAGTGATAAAGAACCATACAGGACTAAATTCCTATCGAAAACCAAATGTCGATATCTTTAGTGGTTCTTACGTTATTCTAAATAGCTCTTAACCATGGTATCTCGGTAATACGGCGTAACTCGGTAACGGACGCGTCAATCCCGCTAAATCCGCACTTGATCCTGCGCGAAACTTGCTGAAACTCGTGTGAGTCGTTCCCAGGTTATCAAGTCAGTCTATTTATTAATAACAGTACAAAATATCACTTTAAAATATTGTAATTCGACTTCACGCTATATCCTCCAGGCTTAGGACTGATCAAAACCATGCTAGAAACCAAAATCTTGGAGTGAAGTATTTAAAATACATTGATTCAGTCTGAGATGGTTGGGAAATTCCTGCAGCCTGGGAAATACGGATTTCCGACTTTGTGAAGAAGGAATCTCCAGGAGTAGTCTGGATACACTCCTGAATGTGATTCATAGGGTACCTTTAGCATCAAAATTGCTAAGTGCTGGGTTAAATATTGTTTTGGTAGCAGTTATTAATGTTGTTAATTATATGAAAACCAGATCTCTAAAATCAAAGATTTTCGCTGTGAAGATATTTGAGCTGAATATATCATTGTTGTTTTATTCTTGATCCAAAGGGTTGTCATGCTGTAAGGGTCAACGCTTTTTGTAAGAAAATACAATTATGAAATAACAAATTAAATTTAAAATTTAATTTTTTTTGGGATGTTTCTCACAATAAGAGATTATAATATAGAGGATCCGGCACGATGAGCGTTCATTAGAAAGATATGGAGAATCAGGTAAATTAGAGTTTATTATTAAAGTTTGAGATTATTGGTTTTTGGGTACGGCAGTCTGTTTGGCTTCGGCAGTCACTTCCGGTTATACCGGAAGTGGCACTGAACTTGCTTATTAACTAACACCTTGTGTTTTATTGCATTTTCGAATTCTATGTTTAAATTTAAAAAGCAACTTTGTGTTACATTCCCTATATTGAATATTAACAGTTCCTGAGTCAGTTTTAACAAAAAAAAGTGACAGTTACATTGCTCTTTTTAATGACGTGTAAAACAATAAGTACTGCAAATAAATTAAATTTATTTGGCCACGTTAAAGAGATGGCAAACCTTTATTGGAAAGTCTGTTGAATTTTTTAAAATATTTTACAGGGTGTTGAAAATATTTATTTAAATACGACGTTAAAAAAATTAGCAAAACTAATTTTTTTTTAAATGAAAACCATTATTTCTATACATTTTTGAATTCTTCTAAACAAATGATATCAACTTTCTATAAATTATCCTATACCTAAAGTGTTTTGCTATTGGAATAAATCAGTTTATAGAAAATGTATCAAAATAAGCAATTTTAATTAATAATTTTAAATTTAAAGCTGCTTAAAAGAACAAAACATTTTAATTATAACAAATAAACACAAATAGAAATTCAACTGATTAAATCTTGTTATTTATAACGCTAAACTACAAAAGATAACGTATCAAAATACGACCGAATAAAGTGTATAATCGTTTTCTTTTTTAATTGAGGCAAGTGTTCAAAAACGCTGCCATTTTGCCCCAAACACAAAGTAATTCTTCTGCAAACGCATCTGCTTGTTGACAATGTGATGGAATTGCCACTAATATTATTAAAAGCATCGCGGACTCTACTCTACATATCATTCTTGGTTGTAAAAGGATCTGCATATACCTTATTTTTACTAGTGTGAAGTTAGCCATAGATTTATTTATAAATTTGATGGGCAGTTCCGAGATCGCGGTATTATAGGAGAGAATTTTTAATCAACTTCCGGTTCGAGTCCACTTTTTTATTGTTGATTCCCACACTTTTGAACATGCTGAAGCCAATGCCGGAAGAATATTTCAAATCAGAAATGCCCAACTTTGTCGTAACCGACTTTAAAATGGGCCGTTTCGCGGTCGCACTAGGACAGAAATATTTTTTTTTAATCAACTTCCGGTCGAGTATCCACATTTTTATTGTTGATTTGCGAGCTTTGCGGTCTGTCGAATATAGTACTGATAGAAAACTTCCAATAAAAGGTGCCCAACTTTGTCAAAATTAATTTCACTCATTAATATATTATTAGGGGTTGGTTGCCCCCTACCGGGGGGATGTAGAGTTTCAAAATTAGTTGACTAGGATTCCCTACGCCTGTACTGATAACGTGAACGTTGTTTTGTTGCATTTACTATACCAAATGCCGCAGTATCAAATTTTTAAATCCATGGCTGAGATCTATGGCTAACTTCACACCAGTCTTATTTTTAATGTATCCACAAACATAGAAGTCGAAAGGTGTTAAATCAGGCGAACCAGGTGGGTACTTGTATGGACCATCATTAGCGATCCACCTATCTTCAAACATATCATCTAATGCAGATGAAACGGCCATTGTCCTATGGGGAGGAGCACCATCCATTTGATAAAACGCACTGTGAATCTCTTCTGCTGGAAGATGTTGCAGTGCTTCTCCCACAATATTTCTCAATATGTCTACATACCCCTCCGAATTTAAGTTTTGATCATAAAAAAAATACACAACATTTTTCTTTCAGAATCCTTTTTTTCCAAGATTCTTTCAGAATCTTGGAAAATTGCGTTCTCGAACAACTCTCGGATTTTCTGAAGCCCAAAAATTACTATTATGCCTATTATAAAGGCCATTGGCCTCTTGTGTTTTTAATGAAAATCATTCGCAAAATTCAACTCGAGTAGATAAATCTTCATCCTTCAAATTTTGTACTTGATGGTATTGAATGGTTTCAATTTGTGTTTTATTAAAATTCTATGTATTGTAACATCTTTCAATTATTCTGTTACATTCTCCATAAATGATTAGTAAATTTAAGAAATCTTCATTAGAAAATCCTAATCGCGACATTTTACAACAAAAACTAACTTATTTTAATAACAATAATGATACACATACACAGAGTGAGCCAAATAGACTAACATTGAGTTGGCTGTTTCAAAGCACTCTAGATTTGGAATTATTAATAACTGCTTATACGGATACATTTTGTTTAAACTGATTTATCCCAATAACAAAGCATTTTAGGTATAGGATATTCTAAAGAAAGTTAATATCGTTTGCTTAGATGAATTCAAAAATTATTTTGATCACCGTGTAAAATATTTAAAAAAATTCAACAAACTTTCCAATAAAGGTTTGCCATCTCTTAAACGTGGCCAAATAATTTTCCTTTATTTGCAGAACTTATTATTTTACACGTCATTTAAAACAGCAATGTAACTGTCACTTTTTTTGTTAAAACTGACATATCTCAAGAACTGTTAATATTCAGTATAGGGAATGTAACACAAAGTTGCTTTAAATTTTAACATAGAATTCAAAAATGCAATAAAATATAGGGTGTTGAAGAAGAGTAAGAATTGGTTAATAAATTCATTTGAGCAGTACACCAACCGGCCTATCTCTGCAAGAAGAAGAACAACTTATAGATCTTTCTTCAAATACTGCAGAAATTAATTCTTGTTAATTTATTCGACTGTTTTTATTTTATTTTATTCATGTTTGAAAACTATGAAGTACTTTGACATACAAAAAATTGATTGTATGTTTTCAAGCGTTACAACTTTTAGCCTTCTTCGCACTCTATCTTATCCATGTTATCCGAATAAATTAGCAATTATTGCCAGCAGTGCAAGCCCAGAAAAACGTGAAACCGGACGAATCTTATGTCCATCTCTGTGCAACCAACCTGTGCACTTTCAGTCTTTCTTTCCAACGACATTTTACGTATCGGCCATACTTGGCCGCTGGACTCGGCGTCGTATAAGCAGTAATCTATAATTAATTGCCTTCCCGATTTAGTTTTAAAACTGGAAATCCAATCGCAGACAGGTGAGAACCACGTCGACCTTAGGGTCTATAAAAATCTTTGCCCCAGTCTGGAAAATATTGACAACATCTGTAAGGCCGGTGCCTGCAGTGGGATTGGAATCTCGCGACGGGTACTTGAATTGCAAATTTTACGTAAAACCAGATGTGTCGGTTATTATGGTCTAGAGACAGGTGTCTGGGTGTCGTTGTGCACACAGAGACCAGAAAATTGTTCAAAATCCTCAAAGGTTAAAAGGCAATTGAGGTTTGAAGTAATTGCGGTGCTGTATTACAGAATGAGAAATTTGATAAAATTTCAATTATAAAGCAATTAACTTTAACGACAAATATGCCTGAAATTAAATTTATTTTATTACCAGTATGATATAATGTGCTGAGATTCTTGAGGATGTGAAACTATGCGATGGTTTTGAGTTGCATTCTTTTTGTGGTCAATGATGAGGCGAAATCATCTATACCAGTGGCTTTTTACGACATGGAATGCATCTTTAACAGTAATACGATAGGTTTTCAAATTCTTGAATTTTCAAACGTCGGCCTTCTTATTGGCCTTTTAAATATTACTTAAGGGTTTGCTAGAAGTTATTAGGTTTAGATGTATAACTAAACCTAATAATTCGTTCTTTAATTACTCGAATTAGCCATTTACAATATCTCTGGCTCTACACGCAGGAGGCATCTTTTTATAGCCTCAACCTAAAGACGGTCCAACCCATCCACTCGCGCCGTATAGACGTTGCATAGCTACAACAATTGACCTATGACCTTTATTGGCCCTGTGACCTGACTTGTAATGCGTTTGGTCATTTTTACACTTTTACTTACATACCGAGACTTCCATGGTAACACCTCGATTACTAAACAGGACTTACCAATTAATTGCTACGAATTCATCCAATTGCTCAAATTAGTCGCATTGCTCAAGATGTGACGATTTCCTATCTAGTATTTCAGGAGTTGCTACTGCCCATTCTTAAAATCTAGAGTTCCAAGTTGTAGTTCTTCAACTTAGAACTCTTACTTAATTGTAGTGTTTATCATCACATTATTGGTGATAAACAACTTTAGAAGGGAATTTTTTGGTTGATTGCGTTTTACATAAAAACATTGTAACGGTTCTGAAGAAAACACAATTTCAATTATTTTTACGTAATACGGTTAAACACCGTGCACTTTAACACCATTGTGTGCTAATCTGGGAAACATAAAACAAGGTAGCGCTTTTATTCCGTCGCAGCTAATTATATAAGATCCTTCTCTTTACAAAATCCGTTTAGGAGATCTTGCAATTCGAAACACTCGCTGCGTTAGCGGTTAGTGACGCTCACGGCTTGTAATAGGAAGTTTAAATGTTATAATTACCACTTGCAGTCAAGAGCAAGCAGATGGCGTTTAATCGTAGGTATTTTTGTGAACTCGCAACTTTAATGTCAAGATCCATACCACTTTCAAAGTCATACACTTTTTTCATTTCTGACAATTTATTGTCGTACCATTCGTTCTGAAATTAACCAGAACTGTTTTTGAAACATATGGTAAGACCGTAAAAAATATAAAATAACTACGCACATTAAAGTAAGGTTCCGGTTGATAATAGCTAAAAATGATTAATAGCTTTACGTGAATATTTTATGTACCACAAGATAAAGAGGTGATAACAACCCGAATGTATAAGTAAGAACTGTGATAAGTCAACATTGCTAGGCGTTGTTTCACAGGGCAGGTTGTTCATTTCGTACTGTTTCGCGAATATATGAGTATGAAACATCTATTATTCGGTTCCTGTGTTTCTTTATCAAAATCGTTCTAACGGAAATTATTATCAATTTGCAGCGGACGGTGATAAATGGTGATGGCCCATAGGTCAGGAAGAAGTGCAATGTTCAATTGAAAATATTCAAATAAACAATTTTGTTGCATATTTGGATAAGGAATATCCGGTGCTTCCTTTTTCAAATGAATAATTTCTGGTAAACTTTTGCAAACGCGATAACTTGATTTGACCTCTACAAATTCAGCGGAAATTTGCCGATAAACATTTTTGACGTTCATTCACAACATTTCCAGTTGGTAAATCGGGCCTTCAAGTTTTATCTTACTAATTATTGAGTTGGCTTTAATGTGCTTTCTGCGAATTATGATTGATAAAGAGATACGACTTTTCAAATGGAATGGAACAACATTTTCATAATCATGATATCATTTACTGTGTAGAAAATTCCCTATGCATATTTTGTTGAAAAGCTACAATGTAGGTAAAATATTTTTTACTACATAAATAAAAGTCTAGTTTACTCCAATTCTATATTTCCTTGATTACATATTTGCAACAAATTAATTTGTTATTTTTTAATTTTCAACAATTTAAAATACATTAATAACAAACAGACTTTAATTTATTGTCCATGTACATTGTTTTTTCAACAACAAACATCATTGGGTGCTTTAATAATAAAAAGAATACATATATCATTAGCTAAACTTATGAGTAATGAAATTGAAATATCCTTATAGGCAGACAAAGTTAAAATAGTTACAATAAATAAAATAACTTACAAATGGTCTGATATGAAGTTGGAATTTGCTATATGTATGTTGATCTCTACAGAGAAAATCTTGCAAGATTTTTCTGGACTTTTTTCAAGCTTTGCGCCGAAAAACATACAGCCAGATGCTTTAGTGTCTGGAGCTTCTACAACACTTATAATGTGAGCCAAAGGAACATCATACACATCAT
>JAWQRJ010001579.1:0-15476 GCA_033557515.1 Diorygopyx duplodentatus | reverse complement strand
AACGGCATACCAGCCGAACTAATAAAACACGGGGGAGAAGTACTCACGGAAATATGAGAAAAAGGGAAAATTGATAAACTAACATGTGAAAATTACCGAAGGATCTCATTGCTCTGCACAGCATACAAGACATAAAACATTTGCAAACATCATTAGAGATCGCATCATGGTATGCTTTGAAATCATAATTGGAGGGTACCAGGCTGGTTTTAAACCAGGCAGATTCATTGTTGACCAACTTTACACACTGAGGATTACCATTATTGACTTCCACAAAGCGTATGACACCATAGAAAGAATTACCTCCGGTTTTAATCTCCTTCTGGAAAAAGAGATAGCTTTTGGACATCCATCATATTGGTACTATATGTAGCATATGCAGCAATCGCATTAATGCTAAATCTGTGCTGGGAAAGCGATACTCTTATTACACGGAGATTTTGTCAGGCATATTAATGGTAGCAGTGGAAATCGATAATTGGTAATCCCACCTCACATGAAAATTGCCCGTCCATACACACAATATTATGTAATCTATCCCTGTTGTTTTGCACCCATTTATAAGGGCCGTTCTCCGCAAAATGTGCTGTAAGGTATCTCGTTTGAGGAATAATAAATAAGGTACTAATGGTACTAGTGTTGATCATAACTAAAGGTGATTTTAGTTATGAAGAGCAGTGCCAAAGTACCACTTATTTTAGCGGCATTTCGTAGTTCTTTAGAAAACTAGATTTTGTTCTATCAGTTTGGGTCCATCTTTGGGAAATTTTATTCTTAAGAGCAAACGGTAACTTCTACTTCGGAAATATTTGCATACATCTATCGTCTTTGCGTTTTTCGCTCAGTCAAGTCTCAAAAGTCCTTTCGCGAATCGACGTACACTTACGACGTACACACTGAAAATTAAAATAAAAACTCCGGCACCAATTTCAAAAAACAAACAAGGCCTACTTAGTATTGTGTTAATTAATCACGTTGAATAAATAAGAATTTTAAAAGTGATATATCTCGCAAATGGCATTATTTAATGTTATGATATCCCATTTAAGAAAAAAAAGTTGACTATCGCCCTCTAGCGGGAAATTGCAGTAGAATATTTTTAAGTTTTCCACCAAATTGCAATTTTAAAATAATTCAATTTTTATACAAAGTTTTTTATTCTATCTTGAATATTAACGGAGATATAAGGTTTGCCCTGAAATTACAAACACACTGTATAACGATATATAGCCGAATGAGCACAGAAATAACGTATGAAGTAAGCAAATAATCGTATATAACGATAAATGGACGAACGAGCGCGGGAATAACGTATGAAGTAAGCAAATGAGCGGATATAACGACAAATAGATGAATGAGCGCGGGAATAACGTATGAAGTAAGCAGCAAATACTCATATATAACGATAAATATCCGAATTAGTGCGAGAATAACGTACGACGTAAGCAAATTAGCGTCTATAATTATAAATAGATGAATTAGCACAGGAATAAATAATCTACGAAATTAGCAAACGAGCGAATATAACTACAAATACACGAATAAGCAAAGCAATAACGTATGAAGTTAGCAAATGAGTGTATGTAATGATAAATACACGAATGAACACAGGAATAATGTATGAAGCTAGCGAATAATCGTATATAACGATAAATAGACGAATGAGCACAGGCATAACATATGGTGTTAGCAAATGAGCGTATATAACGATAAATAGACGAATGAACACATATATAACTAAACTTTCTAACAGGGGTAAGTTCAAATAGAAAAGCAAATTGCTTGCAACAAGAACTGAATTGTCTATCAGTGCTAAAATTTAAGTTTCGTATGAGAAAAATGGTAAGTCAGTAAATGGAATCAACCACCGCGGCGATGGAATGTAGTAAGGAACCACCACCATGTAACGAACCTAGAATGATGTTCGCACAGGCACCAAAGCACTCAATGTTCAATGGTTTCGTGGTCATGACAAGTCCAAAATTGTATATGTACATATCCGAAGTATCATATTACCAGTAATAAAATAACAAGTCAATATTTGGTGTCGTTTTTAATTTTTGATAAAAGTACATGAAACAATACAATTCTCATATTTTCTCCATGTAGTCTTTCAGGAAGGAGAAACGTGCGATATTCAGTAACTCAATCAAACCTATTCTTGAGCAATCTTTCTTCCATCGAAATCCAATATGTCTCAAAATCTTGTGGGGAGAAATGCTTGATTCATCATATATGTTCTCCAACTTCAAATTCTCTAAAATAGTAACCAGTTTAACTATTTTATACATCTTGTAAATAACGTTCCTAATATCTGCAGCATTGTTTTTTTTTACCAGACCTTCCATTTTCTCTCTTCGCACTGCATTTTATTCTGTATACGGTTCGCTTACTTATTTGAAGGGCGGCAACAACACGCTGGAACAAAACAGTATTAATCGTAAATTATTTTTATTAAACCCTTGAGCTTGATGTTTTTGTCTTCTCTGATTTGTCTTTTTAACTCGATAACTTTAATTTAATATGAGAATACGATGTTCAGCGGTAAAAATGGACCTCAATTATATCTCTGCATCAAAATAACTCAAAAATAGAACGGTCGTTTTACTTTGCAAAGACAGAGGTTTCAACATTTTAGTTAAAAGATAAAAGTAGTGTAAGATTAATCAGTCGATACATCGCTAAATTTAGTTAGCATAGTTTAATTTTTAGACCAATGTGCGTATAATTACTTATCAAAATTAATTTTCAGAGTAAAAGGGACTCCATATATGATGCCTGCAGGTTATGTACTTCGATTACAGTGATCACGAAAGTGGTAAACCTACCTTCGCGCCCAAATTAATGAAAATATACTATTGTGCTAAATAATCTTACGGTAAAACTAATTTGTATTAATTTTAATTGAATCATGGTTTTTAATATACATCAACATATCGCCAATTTATCAAAATAAAACAGCAGTTTTTGTTTATATTCATTAAAAGTTTGCGTGCATAACAAAATCTCTTTTAATGAAAAGAGTAAGTTGTTTTTACCAATCAGTATGTTTGTTTAGTCTTATTTAAATATCGACCGGTTTCGGCAACAAACAAGTGCCATCTTCTAGGATTATATAAATGTTTTAGGTTTTAAACCTATCAGTATACATTAATTCTGCGGAGATAGATAGTCCAGTACATCCAGTACTGGATGATTCCGGTTTATATATGATATATAAACCAACTCTAGTGTCGACAACTTCGTCTATTGTTCGCTCCCGAATATTCGCTCCATAATGCACTATAATTATCCAAAAATCGATGTACTGGACATCTTAGCAGAATTAATGTATACTGATAGGTTTAAAACCTAAAACATTTATGTAATCCTAGAAGATGGCACTTCTTTGTTGCCGCAACCGGTCGATATTTATATAAAGAACTAAACAAACATACTGATTGGTAAAAACAACTTACTCTTTTCTTTATTTATTTTAATCAGTAATACAGAGTTTTCACTCATCAAAAATCTCTTTTGATGATATTCCTTTGTGAAGTATGTTATATTTATATTATACGGTATATTCCCCCTATGACGTATCATATCAGGTTTTAATTATACAGGACGAGTTTTCCATTATTTGGACGAAAGGAGCTTTTTCGGTTAGAATGGCGGTTACGTAGGCAAAGTTTTACAGATTTATCAGTTTAATTCTAACCAGTTTTTGTTTTAAAGATAAAATACATGAGTCACTGGATATGTTGAAAAAAATGATTTTTATAATTTCTTTAAAAGATCTTTTAATGTTAATCTTACAGACAACAGTGTAAAGGCAAAAGTTGCAGATAATTATGTTTGACTTTTATTTTTGGATATTACATACAGGTAATATAAAAAAAACAAATAAATATTTTTAAAGTTAATATTGACTTTAAAATGAACTCCATTGACTTAATATTCTTTCTTTATAAGTAGATAAGGTGCAGATAGATAAGGTGTAGACGTGTAAATAGGGTGTCCGTTGGCACTTTGCAATAAATTTAATGTTTGCAGAGCGGACTTGATATACTTCGTGAACAAAATGAGATAAAACTTTGACAGGGCGAAAAACGAGATATGATATGGTTTCGATGTTCAGTTTTTTCGTCATAAATTGAATGCATTAGAACAGTAAATGATTATAATATGAACGTCTACAATTACTGTGTTTTTTTAATACTTTTATTCTGATGTTATTAACGTTATTTCTAACTGCTTTCGAAACATTCGCGATTTTGTCAATATATAATACAATTAACTGAATACGCAGTGCGTAAAAAGTAAGTAAACACGCTGTCTATTAAAAAAACAATTTTATGTTGTTAAATGATCAATATGTTACAGCTTTTATTTGAATTATTGTTCCCAAAGTTAATTGTAATGAAGTTAAAGCCCAGCTTAGCATTAAATTAAGTAGGGCACGAACGTTTTAAACCTATTTGTCTTAAAAGTTGGCTTATAGACTAGGTTTAAAAACAGTGGCATTATCTTTCATCAAATTGAATTCTCCTTCTATTTTATTAATTATAATTATGATTAGGGTTATTTACTTTTTTTTCGAAATATTCTTTATTTTCTCAATATTTAATGATGCCTAGAGTAAACAGAACACACAGAATGTTGAAAAATAATAACGGGAAAAGACATTTTTGAAAGTGAATTATCAGACTCCATTTGACAACACTTCTTGTTAAGTTAAAAAAGGGCTTTAACTGTTATTATGTTATATAATTCCTTATGAACAATTAAATTAACAGATTAAAATGATCATAAAACAGTATCAAGACTTATAAAATAATAAAGAAAGAATCAAGGGCTAACGTATAATGCTGCATTCTTAAATAACAGCCAGTAAAACGTTTCTATCGCATTCAACAAAGATTAAATATCTATCCACAGTTTCTCCTCTGGAATGGTTTATTGTTTTGATAAAATAACTATGAAAACGCTGAAACTAAAAGTTGAACTGAGAAGTGCTCTATAATAAACTGAATTAATTTGCTTTGTAATGTTTTTTCTCTTTTTTATTGTTTGAGCGCTATTAAAGAAATATATATAAATGGGACATCATGTATATAATGTAAATTAAATAACAAGGAGATTGATGTGACCGTTAAATTATAACTATTCATTTAATTTATTTTTATATGGTTACAAAATAAATAATATATTTAATAATAATTAATTTGTTGATCACATTATGGAACAAATTTAATTTTTAATTGTATCAATTATTGTTATAAAATGTAATTTTTATAGGAATATGTTAATACTGTAGTAGTATAAATTATAAATATGTTATAACATTTTAATAGAAAAAACCGGCGTTGTATTTATACAAAAATTTATTTACATTTGCTTTACAAGTAGAAATAACAATAGAAACAATTTGCGTATAATAACCGTGCTGAATCCATTGACTAGTATCTTAAAATAAGTCTTAAAATATCTTAAGTCTTAAAATAAAGCGGGAAAAAGATATGTAGCTATAATGACAGCTAATACAAGATGTGGATAAGTTCTGATAAAATAATAACCTAACAATAATTTGTATTCTAGTTATGTACATCCATTCACTCAATATTTATCTGCCTTTTTGGAAATGTTCGCCTAACCAGTCTTCCTTGATTAAATCTGACCCTTTCTCTCCTATCATTATTGTGGGGCCATTAGTATTTCCACTGACGATGTTAGGCATTATGGATGCATCAACAACTCTCAAATTCTCTAACCCATACACTTTTAAACGAGGGTTAACCACTGCATCAGGGTCTGTTTCAGGTCCCATCTTGCAAGTTGATGTCGGGTGGTATATGGTAAATGTAAAATGTCTTAAACTGCACTCCCAGTATTCATCTGTATCAAATTCATATTGTTTACAAGCTGGAAAAGGCATTTTGTGTGGCCGAGAATTGAACCTCTTAAAGGAAGGAGTATCAGATACATTCAAACCAATTCTGATACCTTCTATAAGTGTAAGGATGTCTTCTCTATGCGTAAAATAGTTGGGATTAATATCGGGATGAATGAAGGGGTTTGAGGATTTCAGAGATATCCTTCCAGTACTTCTCGGGCGTAACAATAATGGTAATATAGACCAAGTTTCGGCATCTCCCAATTGTTTGTAAACTGTATTATATACACTGTCTCTCATACCAGTTATTTTTCTTATTTGATCGCTATCAGAATTTATGCTGCTAGCAGCAAAATGAAATTGTACGTCGGGCCATAGTCCGTCTTCAGGGGCGTACTTTGTGTTAACAAAAGCTAACCCCTCAACTCCTTGTGACGTCATAGGTCCCCTCTCTCTTAGTAAGTATTCCATGACGACATTAACAGACTGATAGCGAGTTCTTGTAAATGTTATTGGGTCATCTATTATGAACGTGTACCCCCCCAAGCCAACGTGATCTTGTAAGTTGTAGCCAACTTTAAGATCGCTTATTACTGGGATTTTGAAGGACTCCAGGTGTTCCTTGGGTCCTACTCCGCTTAGCATTAGGAGTTGTGGAGATCCTATGGCGCCAGCTGATAAAATAACTTCTTTTCTAGCTCTAACTACTTTATTTCTGTCATTTCGTAGGAATTTCACACCCAAAGCCCGTTTGGTTCGTTTGTCAATAATGATTTTGGTAACTTGTGCATTCAGGGCGATGTGGAGGTTTTCCCTATTCCTGAAAGAAGTTAGCTAGCATAAATACAAAATAATGTGCAAACAGTAATTATCAGATTATCAGAGCAACACATAACATCACGCTTTTCATGGCATTGCAAGAGAAATGATCCATTAATAATTGAATAATGTTTACGAGCTGTGTTAAAACCTTAAAGTTTTTGGAAGACCACCAACAACAATGTACTGACGTAGGGAAGAAAGGGATCTATCCGTTTACCCTCTTGGAAGATGCCCTCAAATGCAGCCTTAGTATTCGCTCATTGTATAGTATACTATTATTACGTACCTAACAGGTCTGAGGAATCCCTTAGCTGTAGAACATCTGTGGCCTCTTCTCATTGTAGTCTGCGTAATCATAAACCCTGTCTGCTTCTCGCCGTTACAGTCCCTTACATCGTACCCCATCTCTCTTCCTGCTTGTAAGAAAGCAACAGCCAGTGGTGATCGCCACGGTACCTCTTGTACCGTTAAGTATCCGCCCGTGTTATGGTATGGAGTTCTCGCCAGATAAGGATTCCTGTTATCTTCTGATTTGAGAAAATACGGCAGCACGTCCTTGTATGACCATCCAGGATTACCTTGGGCCTCCCATTGATCGTAGTCTCGCTTGTTCCCTCGTGCGTAAACCATTGCATTTAACACACTGGAACCACCTAAAACCTAAGTTATTAAGGGCACATTACCAGTTGATTTGGCAACGAAATTAGAGCAACAAAGAAATCTATGTTAACGTGTGTTAGGACGTGATGTCTTATAACGGGAGGAAGTTTATTAATTATCATTGTGGGTAGTTAAGTTATCTCCGTCACCAAATACCCTTTTTTAACATGCATTTATTTTCGAAAAGGTTACTCATGTTTTAGTTAATTTTACTTTTCCTCGTGGCCAATTGCATCTGTCTCCGATCATAGCTAGGCAGTACGGCGAATCAGTTGGAGGTGACGTTTGGTACATCCAATCCAAATTCGACATTTGTAGATATCCAAGTAGACTAGGTACGTCTGATACTTCGTTTTCATCGGGACCAGCTTCCAGCAGAAGAACTGTCCAATTTCCTATTTCTGACAGACGAGATGCTACAACTGCACCGGCTGACCCACCTCCGATTACAACAAAATCGTATTCTGGTAGGAGCTGTAACAGTGATTACTAATTATTGAAGTTGCACAATTAGAACAATCACTTAAATTAATCGATGATGACAACTGTTAGTATTTAGTTTCTTAACGTTTAGTATGTAACATACTAATACCGTACACGCTGAAGAAATGCAAAAAATAAGAACGTAAGTGCAAACTCTTATATCGAGCTGTGGAATTTATTTATAAAATCGCAGCACGTATAATAGTGTAGGCAAATGATGTTTATATTGCGATGTTCCAACATCACTGTAATTTTTAATAAGTAACTGAATTATTAATTGGCGTTGTAATAAAACAATAATAGGATACCGTTACTTTATTCCAGTACAACGCATATTACAACAACTGATATAATGATCTAGTTAATAGCATGTTAGTTATTTACTGGTGAAAATTGTGAAATGCGTTTAATCACCTAATAGTTAACGTTTGCAATTTGCTCTGAGTGAAAGTAATTTATCTTTCTATACGCCACCTATTTGCTATACTTCATATGCCATTATTTATTATGTGGGGCAATATTAACGGCAATAAGTAACGGTAAAAAAACTCCACGAGACATTTAATAGCAAATAAGTCACAAAGTAGCGCAAGTGCAAAAAAACACTTGCATTGTTGCTTTTGTGACACCAATTTCTTTATATGATGCTTCAGGACTAAGTGGAGGATAAAAATAAATAAATAAACTTGGTCTCCTGTGGTTGCTTCTTGTGTTAAGAAGCAAATATAGCCAAAAAATGTAAATATGATTGTATTAATATTATTAAATTCGTTTTATATGCTAAAACAAATGTTGGAGCTGATTCTGATTTCAGGAGATTTTTGAAATAATACAATAACTATTGGTATATACCATTTTGATTCATAAAATAAGAATTATACACGATTTATTTGTTTTCATATACGATAACAATGTATAAGTTGTACATTATAACGAGCAAAAATTAATATTAGAAAACTATTCACTCATGGTGTTCAATAAGACATTTGCTTGTGATTGGTTATATATTGTATTGTTTTCCTACAGTACACCAACAGAGATTATTTTCCGTGTTCATATTAGCTTTAAAAATATTGGGCAAGCACTATAAACTCAGGCAAGTTTATTGATTTTATTTATTATGTATAATAGTTTGGCAAAAAGATAGATACTACTCAATTTTTTCGATCTGCTGCCCTCTCCAAAATCTGATCTAGTACGATATAGGACATTTCTGTTGGTATAGTTTGTGTAATTTTAATACGAGCACTTTTTCAAATAAAAAATCATTGTAAAATGGGAATTTTATGATTTTATTGGTTTTATATTTCGTTCGGTGTCTCTTTTGTGACTAGAAATGGGGCCTGGCTAAACAAATAATGTCAACAATTCCAAATGTGGTGAACGCACAAATAGGATAAATTGATTTACAAGCAACCGAATTCGACAATCAGTTAAGCAACTTAGGTTGAGTTTCCAATTTGTTTCGTCCTCTTCCTCTTGGAGAAGAGGAAGTTCTTAAGTTTTACCGCAAATGTGATTTCCACATTGCATTTATTCTTGCCTAATGAGTAATATGAATTTCTAAAATACTCTGTATGTAACTAATAAATACGCTTATTCCAATATCGGGATTGGTGATTTCGTACGGTGGCGAAGAAATTAAAATAATGGAAGCATTAGATTTCGGTGTTGTGATAATTAAAACCCTCGTGACCACAACATCATTTCCAAATATCTTCAAGTTAAACACCGCATCCAGTCCCATTCTTCCCAACAGATACTTCGTCGAGCGGGTTTCGCCCTGGTTCAGCAACGAATCAGACAAACCAGGCACGACCTCGAAGTCTGCTTTCCTCAAAAACCCTTCATCTTCATCTAGATCTCGCAGAAACCCTTTCACAATCTGATTTCGACCTTTTGGATCGCATAACTTTGCAACAAGCTGAAACTACTACTACCTTCACTACCACAATCCATAGCCGAAAATAATGCCCTTCTTCTTCCTAAATAGACTCCCACACCTGCTCCTTTACTAAATACCGTCATAAACCATTCTTCCTACCCATTATCTCCTGACGAACAATCCATCCTATCCAAGGGTCCTAATTTCGCGGGTTCAAGGGTCCTACTTTTTAAGCCCACAAGGCCGCAAATCCTACCATTATCTTAGAAAAAACCTTGAAGCAATAGAAATCCATAAATATCCTAATAATCTCAATAGAGATACAGGGTTCACCCTCCACCACACTTGGAAATACGTCATTAACCTGACTCTTTCCGTTAATGACCCGACCCCACCTTCCTGCCCGCACCCCGATTCGTCTAAATCAGTTAGTTCTGAAGATGTCATTGAAATGAACGACGAAACGTCAACGGAGAGTTTCTTCACCGACGCCAAGAAGTATTAAATTCTTGTTTCACCGAACTTTCTTAAGTACTGTTACTTATTTTCTTAGCTATTCTTTGTTTCAATTTCTACTATTAACATTATTTATGAACATTTGTCTGAAGAGAAGACATGCCAAGAAACTGATGAAAACAATGTTTAATGGAACCTTGCCTTTTGTTCTAGAGATATGTCAAGTACACGAAATGTTTATAATATTGTACTTTTATCAATGACCCTTCAGGATCAAAATGCTCTCTTTACTCCAGAGTCATATTTAAGAGCACTTATATGATTAGATGATTTTTTGCTTTCTGCAACACCTTCCAACTACCTTTTTACAAACTTTCCAAGCTGTTCGTTAAATGTTTTAAAATCGATTACTTTATTTGTCATTTATAATTAATTTAGCCAGACTTAAAATTTCCTTTAGATATGGTAATTTAATTTTAAATTTGGGACTTTTCTATTGTTACCTTTACACCCACTACATACTCATTAACCTAAAACTACCTAACAATTGTCTAAAATTGTTTTTTATGTTATTTATAAAGATTGATATCTTGAACCCTACATAAAAATTAAATATCTGTTTATTGTTAAAATTAATGATAAATTATATACACGGAAAATAGATAACCAGTGCACCGAGCTTGTGCTGTTTACCAGATATACAGGTGTCCCAAATTCGATGCTCACCATTGGTACCTTTAAGCGGTAAGAGCGACAAACTCGGATAAATGGAACAATATGGGGGTGATTATCTAAGCTGCTCAGACCTTCTTTTGTTTTTCTAAAAAAATCCATCGCCTACTAGATATCCTGAAAATACTGAAAATCATCATTTTCTTCAAATGTGATTACTTTCCATATTATTTATCGTGTCAAAAAATTTCGAGGGAAAAAGTTGTAGACATCAAAAATTTTGTAGGATAGATAATAAGAATACGTTTTACCTTACACCAGTTTCGAGATGTGACCAAAAGCTTTATTTTTTTAAATGGAAACCATAGTTGATTTTGACATTATTAAATTACTTGATTTTTTCCTTTCCAACGATATAAGGTTGGGGGTATTTATCTTCATCATAGTCTAGGAAATATGAAGAAAAATCATATTCCACAAAGATTTTAACCCACATCACGCTATCCATGATTAAGAACTATGTTTTGTTTTCAAAACAAAAGACTGCATATCAGATATAAAGAAAAAATATTTTCTGAAAAAACAGTTCTGCTCAAATTTAGTGCGTCAATAAATTGCAAAAAAAGGAAACATGGAAGCAATAAACATGGTAGCAGTAAACATGATAAAATAAAGATACTACCAATAAACATGGTAACATTAAACATGGTAGAAATAATCACAATAAACCAAAATTTTCCTACATAGGATGTTCAATATGGCGAAAATTGTCCTTTCCTCATGAAGAATGTATACGTCTAATTGTAAGCGGCCTTAAACAAGATTTTGTGGGTCGGTTAAGGACTAAACATGTGTAAAGGGCCACCTGTAGAGTGAGAATAGAACCTTCCCGTTCTCCCAGATATGAGTTAAAATGTGCTGCAACGCGGTATATGCGGTACAGGTTATGAAGAAAGTGAAAGAAAGTAAAAGTATATTAAATAATGGATTACGTAAGTAATAAATTTCTGTGTGAAGTTATAGTATGGTGTACCATATTTCATGCAGATCATAAACATTTATATAATATATATTATATAATACATTTTGTTTCTTTTATGAGCACTATAATTACCGACATAAACAAATAAAGTGTAAATTTACTACAATATTATTGAAGGAAACATTTTTTTAATAAGTAGTATTATGCTATTAGTTATGAAATAATGATCTTGTTGGTAAAGATATTTTATATCTGCTAGTGAAAATTGTGAAATATGTTCAAGTATTTAATAGTTAACTTTTTTATTTGTTCTGAGTGAAAGTGTTAACATAACGTAACTATTATACAATATGTAAGATAAATGTACTAACGTAATATTTATCTTTCAATATGTATACAAAGATAAATGTAAAGTAGAACAACGTCAATTAACACGTAATAAAATAAAGCCATCATGACGGAAACTCATGTAATCTATTTGTCATACTTCTTCTGTTATGATTTACCATACGGAGTAATATTATCTTGTAAGTGGCGAAAGAACAGAATTTCCCTAAATGTTTAATTGCAAATAAGTCTTTACCTAAGTAACACAAGTGAAAAACATGGCTTACAATGCTTCCGGTCTAAGCGAAGGAAAAATAATCAGTAAATTTTACGTATGACAAAACTTTCTGCAATTGATTCAAGTATTTATGGCTGCAATCAATTATTTTAAATGGATTGGCTAGAGATTTTTGCAAACATTTCCTTCTATAAGACCACAATAAATATTTCAAGAATATTATGATACAAACATTGATAGCACAAAGCAAATAAACAATTATTAGAGCACACAGTGCTTTCTATTCTATAAAATCTTGGGAATATTTTAATAATTACTAAAAAAAATTACTAAATTACTAAAACTAATTACTATATTGATTTACAGAAATTTATTTATTTAGTTTTATATATAATATAATCGTGTACTAAGTATACACGATTATAAATTATAATAAACAGAAATTAATATTAGAAAACTATTCTCTGATTCAAAGTTATTCTATTTACAATTAGTATTATTAATTCACGGTTAACATTCGTGACACCGCATCAAGTGTCCAGATCGGCCAAAGTAATTTGTTTCGAATTGACAAAGCAAATTACAAACCCCATATTTACACCAGATTCATTGTTATCTCTTGTGACATCTGTTAAGAAATTTATGTGCGAAGTGTGCTGGCTACAGATAACAATGGTCACACGTGCTCCGCGTTATGAGTCTTTAATCATTCATATTACGTGCCACTTTATAACAAAGTAAATTGGCTAAGGGAGAATTGGCCCTACTTGTTAATTAATGAAAGTGAATGTTTCGGAGAACAAGCCAAAGTTATTCCCCTTTTCTCGTTGTTAACAGACTTCATTATGCAGAGAAGAAAATGCGTTTTCTGCGAAGGCACATTTCAGATAATGGTCATGGACATTTGAAGAATGACGAAAACGGATGGTATCTAACATCATTTTCAAAGGGAAACATGAAGAAGTTTTCGGAAGATACGTTTCTTAATTTAAATAAGTATTGCAAAATCATTTAGGTTATTTAGTAAAAAAAGTCACATTCAAGTTTAAAATTACTTTGATGCTAAAGCAGAGTTTGATGTATTAAAGCATTACCAACATAAGCAGCTTTTCGTATATTATTGCTTATGATATAGAGTTATGTAGTATTACGTTCAGAATACACATGGTTTGCGTTATATTCTTCAAGAGATCATTTGAAGATTTATAGATAATTTTAAATTGTACATATTTCTACTTGTAGAAAAACAGTAAATGCTACTTTTCATTAGAAATAGCATGTATGTATTTTGTTACGTAAAAACAAATATACTTTTTAGATAATTGTAAAACAAATATATAGGAAATGGCTTTCCAAAATTTCTTGTGCTCCTGCGAAATACATACTTCTAATAAGATCTACTTTTTCTCATCGTCAGATATCTTGATTTTTCTTTCGATCGTTTTCATGAATATTCATAACATCTGCTTTTTCTGCATCTCTGTTATTGTGTTACGTGGTTTACTTTCAAAACTTGCTTTAGTTTGCTATGCAAGTCATTGCTGTTGGTGAGAGTTTTACTGTAAGGTAAGTAGAACTTTTATTTAATAGTCGGAGTAAAAGTTTTAACCAAACATTGCAATTCCTGCCTACACTCAAAATATGACGTAAATGTAACGTAACAGCAAAGTAATTCGTAATTAATTCATTATTTCATAATTACCTCAGAAGTTTTGAATTTATTTGCAGCATACATGTTTTATTTAGTCCAGCAAATTGGAACGCAACTTGCGAAAAAAGCAGTGCCGCCAGTTTGAATATTAATAATAAAATGGAAAATTACACTTTCAAATACAATTTAGCTGTTAGTAAAAAGTGTTGTGTAAAATTTCCATGTACAAATAAAAAGTCAGTTTCAACCTACCTTTTCTACATTGACTGGATGGTCCTCTGGATCAAACCTGAGGTACCGAAGGAACGTGAGACCAGCGGCAACTATGGGCACTAGTCCAGCTATAGCTAGCGGATTCGTGCCTAGGTTCAAAGCAGCACCGGCTACGCTAGCTAATACTCCAGACATTTTCTTCAGTTCTCTTTCAAATCCACATTCCCATATTAATCTCTCTGTTGATGGTTTTCGGGATGTAATCCCTGATGGACGTCTTTTTCACTTGATACTTAGACGGCGGCCCGTTATCAAGGTGCGTTTCTGCTATGGCGGCTTTGATACGAAGGTGATTCAGGATGTAGTACCGCTGCGCCTTGACGGCCTTCGCGTAAAAGTCGTCTGGATTCGTGAAGGTCCGATAGTCGACGTTAGATGTTCCGACGCGGACCTCCGGCCAACTGTTGACCCGCTTCTTCCTGGCATCGGTCTGTGGATCATATTTGCCCATAACGATGAGCAGATTCCTAAAAAAGAGTGGTCACGTTACGCAACTGCTACAAGTGGCCGAGAGAAAGTCATGCACGTAGACCCTGTCCCAAAGACGAACGAGGACGATGAAATGATGCCATTGCGAAACTTTCGTTGGTGACTGGTACAGTAACGCAACGTGCGACGGGAAATTTCGTATTACATTTGCTAATTAGCGTCACGATCATTATTGTTTTTCATTACTATAATGCGCTGTATGATGTATATATGACGTATATCTCTAAAAATGGGTTTAATTCTACGTTGACTGGATATAGCTCTCTAAATCTAATCAGGAGCTCTAAAATCTAGAGCTCCTGTAAAATTTTACGACAATACTTGAGACATGATGCATCATATTTTGATTGGCTGCATTCGCAAATCATGACTTCGTTACATTGATGATTTTTAGTTTGTTTTAAATTCGATTTGCGAAAATTTTAAGGTTAATGGTAATTTTCAATATAACACTCTTACTTGACCCTACTCTTATCTCTTACTATACTTGTGCAACACTATGTTATTCGATTTATACGAAGCATACGGCTTGCAAGACACCCTATATATATATATATATATATATTTAACGTAGTATATTATGGTTTTTACTTGCTAAAATTGAAACGACTTTTTTCTTTTTTACGTTACGTTTCGCCGTTCTCTGACGGCTTCTTCAGACGT